>PVJI01021300.1:0-27349 GCA_004026765.1 Micronycteris hirsuta
AATATCAATGTGTGGTTGCCTCTTGAGCACCCCACACTGGGGACCTGGCCTGCAACCCAGGCACGTGCCCTGACTGGGAATTGAACCGGCGACCCCTTGGTTGCAGGCTGGTGCTCAATCCACTGAGCCACACCAGCCGAGGCTATTTATTTATTCTTAATGTTACTTATTTTTAATTTCCCCAATGCGACATTCGTCAGCTCCCTGAGGAAATGAAGGCAGGGATTTAGGTCTGTTGCTTTCACTCTTTTTTTCAATCCTCACCTGAGGACATGTTTATTGATTTTAGAGAGAGAGGAAGGGGGAGAGAGAGTGAGAAACATCAATGTGAGAAGGAAACATGGACGAGTTGCCTGCCATTCACTCCCCAACCGGGGATCGAACCTGCAACCTTTTGGTGTACAGAATGGCACTCCAACCCACTGAACCACCCGGCCAGGGCTGCTGTGTTCACTTTCATTGCCCCAGCATCTACAACGGTGCCTGGCACACAGCATAACTATTGAATTGGCTAAACGCAATGACGTCCATAAATGGGGTGGATACATGTAAATCAAAGACTTGGACCTGGCTGGTGTAGCTCAGTGGATTGAGCGCGGGCTGGGAACCAAGCGGTCCCAGTTCGATTCCCAGTCAGGGCACATGCCTGGGTTGCAGGCCAGGTCCCCAGTGAGGGCCGTGTGAGAGGCAACCACACATTGTTGTTTCTCTCCCTCTCTTTCTCCTTCCATCTCTCTAAAAAATTAATTAATTAATTAATAAAACATATTTTTAAAAAAAGACTTGGAACCCCGCAGTAACTCATGTCACTACTGCCAGGAGCCAGACCACCTCCCTCCCCCCAGGACGCGAGGTCCTGTCTTGTATGTGCTGCTGGCAGTGATCCTGTTCCCCAGACGGGGGGGTTGAGGTGCAAGGACGCAGAGTCTCTCTCGGCCCAGCCAGCTTGCCTGACTCAGAGCCCTGCTTTCATTTCTACCCCGGGCTTCTCTGCCTCAGTGTCCCCATCTGTCCTCCGGTGAAATCCAGGAGGGTCTGTGAACTTGGCCTGGGAAAAATAATGACATGTGGACTTTGCACTGAAATTCAGCATTCCCTTCTCTCCTGAGTGTGAGCCGCAGGACACAGTGGCATCAGCAGGACCTGCATCACTGTCATCGGGAGGACTCACCGATGTTTTTGTCACATTTCAGTTGCTTCAAAGATTTCCAGTAACCGTTTATGCATCGCCGCCCAGACCCACTGCTAGCTCTCTGTAATCAACGTGTAAGTAATAGCGGCCCCTGGGAGCATGTCGCAGATGTGTGGGTTGCTTAGTAAATGGAAAGCTGTGTCTCCGTATCACTGCTTCTCTTGGAATCCTGTGGGTTTTACTTCATGCATTTACACGCATTATTCTAGGAAGGGGGCTGCAGAGTGACAAGCCCCCAGTGGACACTACCCTGCCTCCTTAAATATTCTTTGAGCCCTTACTAGTGGTGCTGCTGTCTCATCTCGCTGTCCCCCTTCTCTCTGAATCGGGGACACTCTGAGATCTATCCCCAGTGTTGTCCCTGATGTCCTCGCAGCCTCTGGAGCCCCTTCCCCAAGGCACAAGCTTGAATTTTTTTCTAGCTCCCTTTTTCCCATCTGTCAAAACTGGATGGAGAAATTCTGGCCCATTCTGAAACGTGGATGGACCTGGGAGACATTATGCCAAGTGTAATAATAGGCCAGTGCTGAAAAACCAAATACTGTGTGAGCTCATGCATGTGAGGTGCTCACAACAGTCAGATTCACAGAGACAGAAAACAGAAGGGGCATGGCCAGGGCTGGGGCGGGGTGGGGCGGAGGGGTGGGCGGTACTGTTTACTGGGGCAGAGTCTCAGTTTTGCAAGATGAAACAAGTTATGAGGACGGGTTGGATGGTGATGGTTACAAAATGTGAATGTATGTAATGCCACTGAACTGTATATGTAAAAGTGGCTCAGAGCATGCCCTGACTGGTGTGGCTCAGTGGGTTGGGTGTCCTCCAGCAAACCGAAAGGTTGTTGGTTCAATTCCCAGACAGGGCACATGCCTGGGTTGCGGGCCAGGTCCCCTAGCTGTGGGGTTGTGCAAGCGGCAATGGATCGATGTTTCTCTCACACATTGATGTTTCTCTCCCTCCCTTCCCCGCTCTCCAAAAATAAAATAAATAAAAACTTTTAAAAATGGCTAAAATGGTAAATTTTATGTCATGGAGAAGGCAGCCAGTGAACCTCGAGTTACTTGGTGAACTTTGGACTCCTGTCTGTCTTGGGTTCCAATCCTGTCCTGGGCCCAGGTTACGTGGGCCCTGAGGTCACCTTTCTGGGCCTCTCCTTCCAGATGGCTCGGCTGTGGGAGAGGGGGCCCCACAGACACCCACCGAGCTGCTCCGAGGATCTGGGAACGGTATCTAATAAATCTAGTCCCCCAGGCTCCCTTGGTAGGAACTGAGATCAGTTTGGGGATCTTGCCGTTGCCCCCCTTCTCTGCTTCCCAGAACGTGGGTATGCAGAGGTGAGGATGGTGGGATCACGGAGCCCAGCCTGCTGCTTACTGCAGCCCTCTGGGTCTTGGTTTCCTCACCTGCAAGATGAGGCTATGGGTTCCCACAAGGGCCAAGTAAGATACAGCGAAGGGCTCGGAGCTGCACCCGCCGGGAGATGCTCCACAAACGTCAGTCACCACGTCCCTGTGCTCCCGCTGCGTGAAGGCAGCCTCGCAGGGCTGAGGCTCCGGAGCCTGGGGAAATCACTGGCAAACTTTTTTTCTACGTGGCCATGTGGGGTCTTCCCCGAGTGTGCAGGGATCCAAAGATGTTAGGAACCTCCACTCTTGCCCTGGCTGGTATGGCTCAGTGGACTGAGTGCAGGCATGTGAACCAAAGGGTCGCCGGTTCGATTCCCAGTCAGGGCACATGCCTGGGTTGCGGGCCGGGTCCCCAGCTGGGGGTGTACGAAAGGTAACTCATCTATGTATCTCTCACACATCGATGCTTCTCTCCCTCTCTTTCTCCCTCCCTCCCCATCTCTAAAAATAAAGAAATAAAATCTGTAAAATAAACCCTGCCACTCTCCTTCAGCACTGTGTTTTCACGTGGGGGAAGTAGGTGTCCAGCTCGGCGGAGGAGGGTCATCTCTAGGAGACCCCGTATACCAGCTTCCCCACCACAAACACCCCCAGGGGCCTGCAGAGAACGTGCACATCGCTAGCACAGTGCAGCCGCCCCACCCCCCCTGGAATACCGCCGGGATCTCGCTGGGCGCAGATCCTACCCTCGCGTGTTCCCCATGCGGCCACCAGAGGGCGCCCGAGAAACCTGTCAGCTCACAGCCCGGGGCTCAGAACCCTCCGTGGCTAGCGCCTCTCAGAGTAGCAGCAGCGTCGTTACCTAGGCCCCCGAGGCCCTCCTACACGATGAACCTCCTTTGTACCCTGTGATCTTGCCCCTCATCCCACCCCTCTGGTCGCCAGCGTGGTGCTTAGTGCCGACTGGTGTTCGTAAGCACAACAAGGCCGGGCTAGGGGCCTCACTGAGATAACAGGTATATTGGATGAACTTCATTCAGGGGGGAGTTACAGCGCTGTGGGCCGTGAGCTCCGTGTTAACGAATCAACAATACAGGTGTGTGAATAAGGTGTCTTTGGACAGAGACACGCATAAAACAAAGTGATAGCTCGATCATTTGACAAAAACATGACCAGAGGCTCGAAGTATTTGGTAATTTCGTCTTCCTGACCTCAGAGCGTTAGTGTAAGAATCGCGGA
Organism: Micronycteris hirsuta; assembly: GCA_004026765.1. Lineage (NCBI taxonomy): Eukaryota > Metazoa > Chordata > Mammalia > Chiroptera > Phyllostomidae > Micronycteris > Micronycteris hirsuta. The sequence continues at coordinate 3,775 of PVJI01021300.1, forward strand.
GAAAACAAAATAAACGAATAGACAAAAGAAAAAAAACCAGGGATCAAGAGAGTAAACTGACGTTTGCCAAAGGGGAGGGGGTGGGGAGATGGGAATTTTTTTTAAAGCGTCTGTTTGAGCCGTTCAGTCTTCCTCCTCCACTAAGTCTGCCCCCCCCCCCCCGGGGGCAGGGATTCCTGCCTGCCTGGTTCATGCTGCGCCCCTGTGCCGAGAACAGGGCCTGGTACCCCAGTAGGTGCTTAGCAGATATATGTGGAATAAGCCCCCACCCCCCTCCCCACCCAGGTCTCACTCCGGGTCCCAGACTCCAAACCCCCCAAAGACCCAAAAGCAAAGGGGCTGAGCGGGCGTCAGTAGTTTTAAAAAAAGGATCGGCTTTTAATTTACAAGAGTTCTAAATGTACAGAATTCTCCTTTTAAAAAATTGTTATACACAATAAATACAGTACAAAAAATTTATCTTACAGTACTAGTTTTGTCTCCGAGATTTCAAAATCTGGCGCGGGTGGCTGGCGGCAGGGAGATCGGAGGGAAGACTGGCTGGGGAGGGGTGGGAGGAAGACCCCGGTTTCCTGTTTTGGAGGTGCTCAGATTTCAGTCGAAGGACGGGAGGGTTCGAAATCTCTCTCTCTCTCTCACTTGCTCACTCCAGCACTCACACAGGAACACAGGACAAGGAGCTGGACGCACACACAGGGATGTGGCAGGTGCCCTATGTAGGTCCCGCGATTCTGGCTCACACCGCCCCTTCCCTGCATTTCCTTTCATGGCCTGTTGGGGGCGGTGTTGGGGGGCCCAGCGGGCCTCCGAGGGCCCTCCCAACTCTGAGCGCCTTCTAGGTGTGGATGCCTGGAGCCACACAGACAAGCCTGGTACCCGGACATGCGTGAGCAGTGGGAACAACCAGGGTGCCCCCATACCTGGCAAACCCACGCATGTCCCCCGGAAGGAGGGGTGGAGTGTAGCGGGAAGTGGGAAGAAGTGGGAAGTGACACACCAGGTTTACCTCTCCTTTGGCAGGGGACATTGTACATTTATAGCCCCCTCCCCTTAAATCCACAACCCCCGCCCAACAACCCAGCTGAAGCAGGTGGTGGGAGAGGAGGCCTTTGTGACTCAAATAACTTAGGCAAGAAAAACTCAGGGGATCCCCGGCTCGTGTCCCCCAGGAGGCTGAGGTCAGGCGCCCAGCTGCCCCTGGCGTCCGCGCAGCGAGGGGACAGGGAAGGGGAGACCAGCCCGGTGTTATCTGTTCAACGTCCTGGCGCCCAGGCCCCCGTTGTGACTGGAGGGTGGGTAGGCCTCCGGCCTGTGCAGGGGGGAGGGGGAGGCGGGCGTGACGGCCGCTGGGGGCGCGTGAGGGTATGGGGGGGCGGCTGTCCGGCCGGGGGCCTGCTGGAGGTTCAGGATGCTGTCAATGGCGCTCTGGAGGTGCTCGGTGAGCGTGTCGTCTTGCGGGCTGTCGCTGGAGAAGCTGGCCTGGTCCACGTCGGGCGACTCGGACTTGCGCCGCTTGGTGGGCGGCAGCGGGGGCGCCTCCCAGGCGGGGTCCCTGCCGCCGCCGCCCTGCCCCGCACTGGCCGCGGCCTCGGGCGGCGCCCCCTTCAGCATGCGCTGGTACAGCTCATCCTGCACCGCCGCCAGCTCGCGGATCAGCCCGCTGGCGGCCTCGTCCGCTTTGGTGGGCAGCGGCGCGGGACTGCTGCCCCGGGCCCTGCCCGTCACGGCCCCCTCGGCCGCCCCGCTGCCCAGGGCCTCCACGTTCTCGCGGTACGTCTTCCGCAGGGGCAGGCGGGGGCAGTGTGGGGCCGGGGCCGGCGGCTTGTGGCCCGTGGTGGCGGGCGGCGGGTGGTCCACGGTGCCGTTCATCTGGCCGGTGGCCTGGGGAGGCGGCGGGGGCCGGGGCGGGGGCTCAGCCGCCTTGAGGGCGCTGTGGGGTGGCGGCGGGGGCTGGTGCACCGGGTCCAGGGCCGTGTTGTGCACAACCTTGCTGAGCCCGGCTTCCTGCTTGATCTTGAGCTTGAGGCCGATGCGGCTTCGGGCCTCGTAGGTCTTTATGGGCGGGCGACTGCGGGAGGGCATGGGGCCATCTTCGTCGGCATCCAGGGAGGAGGCGGCGGAGGATGAGGAGGACGCGGAGGACAGGCAGGAGGATGCGCGGGCCCAGGTCACGGACGGGGAGCCGCCGGCCCCGCCATGCCGGATCACCAGCTTGGTGGGCAGGTGCAGAGGCGGTTGGGTGGGCGCCCCGGACGCCGAGGAGGGTGGCGGGCCCTGGCTGGGAAGCCGATGTCCCTCAGAAGAGGCTGTGACAGGAAGGCCGAGAGACCGGGAGGAAGACATGTACTCATCTGTAGAAAGAGAGGCCAAGAAAACCCACCGGGGTTAGGCAATGCATGGCTGCCTGTGCAGAACAGAGCTGCGGGGAGCTGGTGTGCACCGAGCCCCTACTATCGCTCAGGCCCTGGACTAAGCCCCCGACTCACTGCGAACTTTCTCAGCAATTCCCAAATCCCAGCAGGGGAGAGAGACACAGCACCTTAGACTGGATGCCGACTTACGTCTTGCAACCTGGGTACCTTGTTTGCTTCACCCTAGTCCTGGCTCTGCTCCCCTGCTATTCTACCTCGCTCCCCACCCCCGAGGGTGGAAGAATATTCCCTCCACGCCAGGTCCGAGAGGGTGAAGGGCCGTGGTGATACTCGAAGAGGAACTCAGTTCCCAAGGAGCCCAGCCCCAGCGAGGCCCGCTCCAGCGCCGCCTAGTGGCGGAGTAAGGCGAGGCCCCGCCCTCTCCCGCCCCCAGTCTCATTCTGCTGCGATGGAAGGAGTGGGGGACAGGTCCCCCGTTCCTTCTGTCCTCTCCCTTCTCACCAGGCTTCTCCTTGGCCAGCTGCTTGTCCAAGGCGAGGGTGGTCTTCTCCTCCTGAATGAACATTCGGTCGATCATCACCATCTCCGCTGAGGGGCTCACCCTCTGAAGGGGAGAAGATGGGCAAGTGAAGAAGCCAGGAGGGAGGGAGGGGATGCGAGTAAAGGGGGGGGATGGGAGCCCCTTGTGATCTGACCGCCAGCCTCCCTGCTTCCCTCCCTCTTTGAGAGGGGAAGACCGGGGTCGGGGTGGAGGGGTGGGGGGGAGTGGAGGTGACAGCCACCCTACCCGGGACTCCTCCAGGAGCAGGAGGCGGTATTTGTTGAGCATGGCCTGGGTGCGTTTCAGCAGCTGCGTGGAGACGGTCTCAAACTCCTCATCCACTGCGGGGAAGAGCGGAGGGCCAGGGGCACAGATGGTGTGGGCGGGCTGAGGAGCAGGTGCCTGGCCTCGCCCCCCCCCGCCCCCAGGGGTGGTGGGGCAGTCCCGGGAGGCCTTACCTTTGTGGTAGTCGTTGGGGGAGGGGAGGGCGCCCTGGTAGACATGGTAGGGCAAGAGGCGGTGCAGGGCATCCTCGAAGGAAGGGAAGGCCGTCTTGTAGTCTGGGTGCAGGACGGAGCCCTGATGTTTGTGCAAATGCTCCAGGAAACTGGGGGTGGGTGGGGACAGACCACAGGGGCAGAGCTCCTGGTGAGGCCAGGGGAGACCGGGACCCCGAGCCCCAGGCCCCGAAGCTGACTACAATGGCAGGAAGAGGGTACTTGGGAAGCAGTCGCTAGCATCAGCTGCCTGTGCTCAATCTGTCTCATGGAACCTCTAGTGACACCCCTCGAATGGAGGTGCCACCATTATCCCCATTTCACAGACGAGGAAACCCAGGCCCAGGGAGGGGAAGTGCCTCCGTTCAAAACACAGAGCCAGGACGATGCAGAGCCTGAAACTCATCCTGCATGCTATACTGCCTCCCACCACCAGGGGTCAGCATGGCCCCACTCTGCCGCGCTCCGACAGGTCCCGGGATTGGTCCTTACAGCCCTCACAAGTCTTCCTAGCACAGATTACAGCGATTTAAGTCTCTTTATCTGTGATAGTCCCCACACCGGGGGCAGGACCTGGTCTGGCTTGCACTTCCAGAACCCAGCACGAACCGGGCAACGAGGGAGTGCATGATCAATGATCAATACTCTCCGTGGGAGGACAGAGAAGGCAGGCGAGCACATTTACCGCGCCCCCGAAACACCCATCGCTCCACCCAGGCGCAGCTCCATCTATGCCCCCAAACACCAGCCCCTCCACCTACTCACCCAGACCACCGTCCTGCCGCGCCCCCTGCCCTCTCTGAGGTGCTGAGTGTGCAGCAGGGACCAGAGCCCCCCCCCCCCCCGTGCCTCCCACCATGTGCCACCAGCCTAGCAGTGCCACAGGAATGCTCTTGGCACAGTCTCACCGAGCCCTCACCCGTCCACCTGCCAGCCTGTTGTCCTGACCGTCACCACCCTATTCTCCAGAGGGGACACAGAGGGAATGTGAGGGAAACCGCAGGCGGACAGAGGGCGAGCGGGGATTCTGCTGCCTGCCCCTCTCTGCGGGGTGGTCCTCACGCCCAGCCCCAGGTCTCTGGGAAGATGGAGGCAGTGGTGGGGGCGGGGAACACAGGACAAGGACAGCCCGCCACTCACCAGGCTTCTTTGCTGGGCTGAAGTGGCGGTGGTTTCTTCAGGCCACTCAACTTGCTCTCATACTGCGGGAGAAAGGCCAGTGCGGGGCATGCAAACAAGCGTTCCCTTCCTCCGTGCCCTGATCCCCTCTGTCCCCCAAACTGGGACACAGGCAGGAGGGGCCCCATCTCCCCCATGGGCTCCTGGCCCTGCCCATCACACTCAGCCTGCGGGGGAGACCTGGGCTGGGTGCAGGCGGGGACGTGGCGAGGAGAGGGTGACACGCAGGCCTGAGCCCTGGCACCCTCCACCAGGGGTCCCTGCAGCCCCTTCTCCTGCGTGGGTCTCGGCCTTCGCCTGCCCACTGTGGGGACACCAGGGGCCCCTCCAGCACTCCCTCCCTGCTCCTCGAAGGGCCTCTCCGATCTGCAGCCTCTCTCCACCACCCTGACTCCTCTCCTTCTGCCTCAGGCCTCTGCACGTGACCTCCTCCCTCTTCCACACCCCGTCTTCCCACTCCGCCTCTGGTGAATGTTGTCTTCAAGACTCTCCAAACTCTTGGGTCCACACCCCTCCACCTGCCCTGCCCCCCTCACTTCTGCAGATGTGCCCCTGTCTCCCTGCCCCGCCCCACCATGCCCGACAGGTGGCCTCTGCCTCAGTTGCCCCCGTTCCTCTGTCTGGGGCCCTACCCGAGCCTTTCTCTGGGATCCCCATCCACCTGTCCCACCCGTCCATCCTCCTCCAGCCTCAGCCTCTCGCTTGCTCCCACCCCCAGGGACCACATCGAGGTCTCAGGCCATCTGTCCTACCATCGCCCCTTTGTCATGGTGTCTGTGGGTCTCTGTCCAACGGTCTTGGTCTCTCGCATGCCCGCTGCCCCGACTGTCCTGCCGTTTCACCCACCATCTCCAGTTGTCTCATCCGCCTGTCCGTCCATCAGCCTCCCCTGACCCGCTGCCCCCAGCCCTCGGTCCAGCCCCAGCCCTCCGCTCCGGAGACCTCTTACCTGCAGCCCGGAGGACCTCCCTGGCCCGGACGTGGCGGCCTTGGCCACACTCAGGGCTGGGAGGTTGCCGGCAAAAGCTTTGCTCTCAGCAGGAAGCAGAGGAGGAAGGCCTGGGGGACAGGAGCAAACAGGGCTCAGAGGTCACTGGCCAGGCCCCTTCCTCACATTTGACCCCCTCAAGCCTGCACCCTGTCTGCTCCAGTTTTTTGGTCTCGGCGGTCCCACCAGCCCTCAGGTCTGGGAGCCAGCCCTTCCTCCTCCACCTTCCCTGGCCTGTGAGGTCTGAGTGACCACTTGGTTCCACAGCTCAGCCCCCCACCTTCAGGCCCCCAGCTTTCCTCCGTGGGCTGCCCCTCCCGTACCTGCAGTGGCCACAGGTGCCGGGGCAGGGGGGTGGCTGGGGGCGGCGGGGGTCCCGGACGGGGCCGGCCCGCTGACCAGCACCGAGGCAGTGGGGCTGGCGAGGGACCCCAGGCTGGCGGAGGTCTGTGGGGCAGCGGGGGGTCCCCCGGCCTTGCTCTGGAGAAGGATTCCGGACGGCACCTGAGGAGGGGACAGGTGGTTGAGGGGTGGGGGACACCCTCGAGGAGCTGGGGCAGCCAGGCGCCAGGGCTGGGGGCGAAGTGGGAGGGGCTCCAATCAGACTGCAGTGGGAAGGGCTGGGGGCTGGGGGAGCGAGTGCTGGGGCCGGTCCCCGCCTGCATTACCTGGTGAAATCTGTCCAGAAGAGCCTTCTGCTGGGGCAGCGCCGGGAAGGGGGTGGTCACCATCTGGAAGGTCCGAGGAGGTGGTGGTGGGGGTGCTGCAGGCTCAGAGACCAGATGGAGGGCTGCAGGGGGCGTGGGGGACTTGTGGGGCCCTTGGCCAGGCGCAAACTGGAGCTGGAAGTCGGGTGGCGTGGGGGCTGGCAGCCTGGTGGACGTCTCGGTGGAGGCCACGACGGAGGATGTGGAGGCAGGAGGGAGGTGGGGGGCCGGGAGCAGCGGTCCCTCTGGGGGCTGGGAAGGGGGCCGCAGGGGGGGCTGGGGTGGGCCTGGGGCAGTGGGGACAGGGGCGCTGGCAGGTGCAGGGACGCCCAGCTGGTTCTGGATGACAAAGATGCCAGGCAGAGTGGGGGGGGCCTGGGATGGGGGGCAAGGGTGCAGCGTGGGCTCTGAGGGTGGACGAGACAGGCTCTGGGGCTGGGAGGGCGGACGGGAGTGGGGGCGGGAGGGTGGGCGCGAAGGGGGCCGGGTGGGGTGTGGGGACGGCAGGTGAGGGCTGTCTCCCAGAGGAGCCTGGTGAGGTAGTGACGGGGACGAAGAGGGGCCTGGGCCCTTCAGTGGAGCCGCTGCTGGGATCTGGGCGGGGAGGGAGGCAGAGTGGGGGGGCTGTGTCAGAACCAACCTTGGCTCCCACTGCCCCAGGACACTGGGGACCCCACCACTCCCACCAGAAACCACCTTCTCAGCAACCTTCTGTCCTGGAAGAAACCACCATGATGGCAGCTGTCCTTCCCGCCTCTCCTTTCTCAACTCCCCACCTCACCCCTGCACCTGTGCTCCCCCACCTTCTGATCCCCACCTCACCCCCGCCACCCCGCCCCGCCACATGCCCGCCTCCCCAGTTCCCAGACAAAGGTGAGCTCTGCAGGGTTTGGGGGCAGCAGCAGAGGAAGCAGCAGGCGACACCACACCAGCTGCCCAGCGGGGAGGCGTTGGGGGTCGGGGGGGGCAAGGAGCGTGAGCACAAGCAGCGAGGCGGAAGGAGGCGGCCGGGCGGGCAGCATCCCAACACCCAACCCCGGCCTGACTGTCTAGCCAACCCAGGAAAGCCGACACCAGTGCAGACCCCTTGGGCCGTGTCCCAGGGTGGGGCTGATGCCCAAGGAGGGCACCGTGGGGCCTGGGGGACCCAGGCAGCTGAGGTGGGGAAGGCAACTGAGGGGCGGGGCCGGTGTGTACCCACGTGACTGTGGTGGTGCGCTTGTGTGTGTGAGACTCGCACACGAGACCCGGGCACAGTTGTCACACGGACAGAGACGCTCTGACGTAAACACGCCTCAGCCATAGCGCCTCGCCCTGCACGCTGCTGCCCCAGAGGTCACGGCCCCCACAATCAAGACCACGGCAGCCGGTTAACCAACGAGCGCGGGCAGTGCGCAGCCGCAGAACCCGCCCCCTGGTGACGGCTTGCACCAATCCAGCAAGTACGACTGGCCCCCCGGGCCCACGCGTGTGGCCTCCACAGTCTCAGGAGCTGCGGTCACACTGGACCGATGTCACCAAGAAGACCCTGGAGCCAGGCGCCGGAAGGATGGGTCCAGGGTCTCCACCCAGGACTTCAGGGCTGAGCGAGAAAGACTCGGTACTCGCCCATGGTCCCCAGCGCCGCCGCGCTCCGAAGCTGGGCGCTCTGTTTCAAGCCCCCAAAGTGGGCCGACTCATGATTTCTGAGTCATGACTTAAGGCTCCGAGCCTTGGCCCGGCATAACTTCAATTCAAAGCACAAACCAATCGGTCGCTCAATCTGTCCGTTCCCAAAGGCTTGCTACCCCTACGAAAGATCAGGGGGCGGCCCCTGGCTCCCACAAGGGGCTGGTTGAGATTGGCAGCCGGACAACGCCTCGGGAAGGCAGTTCGGTCTGGTGACTTGGAAAAGGCCCCCACTTCTGACCTGGCGGCCCCTCTCCAGGTGTCTGTCAGGAGGCGCAGTCAGGCCCTTGCTCACGGGGAAGAGCGCTGGCCCACTGCGCACCTCCCTGCACACTAGGCCCCGCAAAGCGCGAGAACGAAATAAGCGGAATGACGCATGACGCGATGGCTGGGCAATTGGCTGAGCTGCATTAGGGACAGTGGATTAGACAACAGCATAGTCTCCGTGCTGGATTTGCTGAATCTGCGTGTATCTCCTGTAGCCAAGTAAGAGAACGCTGTTGCTCCTAAAGGCTGAAATGCTCTACTAAACATTAAACGGTAAAGGAGCCTGGTATCTAAAATTCTTCTCAAGTGGCTGCATGATTTGAGAGATGAGAACAAAGGGAATGTAGCAAAGTATAATGGGCAGGTCGGATACTTCTGAGCTTCTGAGCTGGCCCCCTGAGATCCCGCCTCCTCACAGCCTCCTCTGACACTGGAGCTGGTTGGTCTCCATGACCAACAGAATTTGGCCAAAGTGATCACATGCTACTTCCGAGATTAGGTTATGAAAAAGGCTGTAGCTTCCATCCTGGGCACGGTCTCGCCCTCGGTTGGATCACTGACTTCGGTGGAAGCCACTGGGCATCGTGTTCTGAGCCACCCCTTAGAGAGGCCCCTGTCAACAGCCACCTGAGAGCACCAGAGTCTTAGCAGCCAGTGCCCCAGGGCACTGCAGCCCCGTTCTCACTGTGACCTCAGGAGAGATGGCGAGCCAGCACTTTCCAGCTGCTCCTTCTGGATTCCTGCTCCTTCGAAACTGAGATACATTAATGTTGGTTGTTGCAAGCAGCTAAGTTTTGGGGTGATTTGTTACGCAGCAATACATAACTAATACATCTGGTTAAAGAGTAAAGAACTCCCATGAGTGCTCAGTGCTATTTTTGCAACTTTGCATCTATTTAAAATGAAGTTTAAACATACCCAAATTAAAAAATAAATTTAAATCTGTTCTCATTAAACACGCAGAGATAAACACACACACACACACACACACACACACCCCACAAAAGAAAATTAAAAAATGCATGATCTACTGGGGAAAATATCTGCCAATTGATAGCACAAAGTTATCTCTCTCATATGTAAAGAGCCTCTAGAAATCACTAAGAAAAAAACAGAGAGAAGAAAAGGAAAAAAAGGATAGGACCAGACAGTGTACAAGAAAGGAAACACAAAAGAATTAAGTATTTCAAGAGATGCTCAGGTCCACCTGTAATAAGGGAAACACGAATCAAAAGCACCCTGCAGAACGATGTCCACTCGTCCCATCGGGAACGTACCACACGGCCCACGAGGACACTCCCACACGCTGCCGCGGGGGTCTACGCTGACACACTGTGCTACAACTCCAGAGGAATGCCCCACGGCGACAGCCGCCCTGATCGTACACACGCATTTGCTTTGATCTGGCACACAGGCTTCTGGGAAGTGACTGAACGGACACGCCTGCTCCTGTGGGGAAGAACATGCGGACGGACTGCTTCCTGCAGCCCTGCGGGGAGTGCCGACGCCTGGACACGGTGTAACGTGAACCCATACACCACTGACAGGGGACATGGGGGTCGGCGACGGGACACCCAGACGCCAGAAGCCACACACACTCAAGTCCCTCATATCGTAGAATTTGTAGAGAATCTACACAGATCCTCCCACGCACGTTAACTCATCTCTACATGACCTACAATGCCTGATGTAATCCAAGCGCTATGTGAATGGTTGTTATACTGTATCATTTAGGGATCCACTTTCCGGAAATCCCGCCCCCCAGGAATATTTTCAATCCCCGGTGGGTTGAACTCGTGGACACAGAACGCACCCGTATAGAGAGCCGACTGCAACTCACTAGCTTCCGGGCAGAAATAAATGGGAGGGAAATGTGAACCCATACGTGCCCTGGGCTGTGTATGTACAAAAAATGTACACCAATAAGTTACTGTGGTTAATCTGGAGGGAACGTGGGCTGGGCACTTAGGCATGGGGTGGGACGTGTCCCCCTGTACTTCAAAAGCAAAATGCCCCGGCTGGTGTAGCTCAGTGGATTGAGCACTGGCCTGTGAACCAAAGGGTAGCCGGTTTGATTCCCAGTCAGGCACACATCTGGGTTGCAGGTCAGGTCCCCAGCAGGGGGTGTGCAAGAGGCAACCACACATTGATGTTTCTCTCCCTTTCTTTCTCCCTCCTTTCCCCTCTGTAGAAATAAATAAAGTATTGAAAACAAATACAAATAAAAACATTTTCCATGAATGAGAAGGAAAAAAGGCTGAAAAACATTTCATATCAAAAACGTTTCTGTATGGTGGGATTATGGGAGATTTCTTCTTCTCTGTTCTTTTGTGTATTTTCTAAATTCTCTAAATAAGCATAAGCTTATTTTTACAACCATTTTGTAAAAACTGCCACACAAGTGGACTCTTTACCAAGAGATTCCAACGATCTGCGTGTGGATGGCAAGACGCTCAGCCTCACACAGAGTCAGGAGAAACACACAGGAGGCGTCTGCTGGCCTGGCGGGGGGCAAGCCACCTGGGATCCGGAGCTGCTGGGGGAAAAGCCCCCACAGGCAGAGCTCCTGGGGAGCAGCCGGGCGAGCGCTTCCTATAGAATGTGTGGAAAGCGGGCATATCTTCTGATCCAGCAATTCTGTTTCTAGAAATTTACCCTACAGTTATTCTCATATGTGTGTGAAAAGCCTGAGTAAAGAAATTTATTAACACTGGCCCTGGCCAGGTGGCTCAGTTGGTTGGAGCATTGTCCCATACACCAAAAGGTTGTGGGTTTGTGGGTTCGATCCCCGGTTGGGGCACGTATGGGAAGCAACCGATGGATGTTTCTCTCTCCCTTCCTTTCTCTCTAAAATCAGTAAACAACAACAAAAAAGAATGTTTGTGAGCACTGTTTGTTAACGATCACACAGGAAACCACCTTAAGTCATCATGAATAGGGGGCTGAAAGAATAAATCACAAAATAAACACTACGCGAAGGGCCAGCAAACTGGGGCCCCTCTGTGGGAGCAGCCTGCGCCCCGTGGGGCCTGTCATTTTTGCATGGCCCAAGGGCTAACCGTGGTTTTACATTTTTTAACGGCTAAAAGAATCAAAAGAAAAATAGTATTTTGTGACTCGTGAAGAGGATATGAAATTCAAGTTTCAGTGTCCGTCAATAAAGTTTTATTGGAACACACCCATGACCGCTCATTTACTGTACTGCCGGCAGGTGCCACGGCGACACCCAGTGGTCTCCCTTATCTGCGGCTTTGCTCTCCACAGTTTCGCTTACCCGTAGTTAACCATGGCCTGAAAATATTACACGGAAAATCCCAGGAATAAATAAGTCCTGACTGTAAGTTGAGGAACGTGATCCGTCTCATTCTGTCTGGCTGCGTCACCCCTGCCTGAGATGTCAATCATGCCACCGCTGGCCGTGTCCACTCTGTCCGCACTCCTGCCCAGCTGCCACGGAGTGACCCTCGGTCACCAGAGGGACCGTCCTCGGTGTCACGACCCTTGCGTTCAAGTCACTCTTATTTGATTTAATGCCACATGCACATAACTTTTATGTTATTGTTGTTAATCACTTACTGTGCCTAATTTATAAATTAAACTTGACCGTAGGTCTGTATAGATAAGAAAAAAACAACATACGGGGCCCAGCAGAAGGCAGGCCTGCTTCAGTGTGGCTGGTAAGGTAATAACATGAGTGTAATCATTTATAGTTTTGATTTGAACATTTCACCTAAAATGTCACTGGGAGTCCTTGCGTGGCATATTGTTATGAGACAGAATGACACGCTTATGATTTTGTAATAAAAGAGTTTGTAATAGAAAAGAAGGGTGTCACCTGTGCCGGGCCCTGTGCGTATGTATTTATGTATACTCCGCGGTTCCAGTCATCCACGGTGACGGTACCTGGGGAAGTGTAACCGCAGGTAAAGGGGAACAGCTGCGATGATGGGGACCCTCCGAGCCTGCAATGCTGCCCCCGGCCCCTCAGGGGCAGCGGGCCCGTCTTCCATGCCCCAGGGCTTTCACACACGCCGACCCCCTTCAAATACTTTACTTGCCCCTCACCGCAACCCCGTGAAGTCGATACTATTACCATCATCCTCACTTGACGGGTAAGGAGACTGAGGCACAGAGCCCACAGTGGCAGGGCTGGGGTTCCAGAGTCCCTGTTCCTGACGGCCACCCCCAATTCTCCAGGACAGTGGGTTTCGAACCCCACGCAGGGCCCGGCGGCCCGCTCTCCCTCTGACCTCACAGGGGCGGACGCACAGGGCAGTGCCTGTCCCGGCGGGCAGTGGGGCTCCCTCCCTGTTCCTTTATTTAATGAATGCTCCCCGAGGGCCCATTATGTGCCAGGCCCTGGGGATACAGCACGCACGAGACAAAACTCTGCCCTCGTGGAATTTATTTATACTGTCTCCGTTTTAAAGCCCAAAGTTCTTTATCCCGAGAACCTCCTTGGTCCTGGTGGACTGGGGCGGTCGGGCTCCCGAGGCGGGTCTATAAGAGCACCCGGCCCACAGTGACATGTCTGCAGGTGACATGCTGACATGGCAGGGGACCCACGTGCTGTGGCCCGGATCTCCACCCCGGTGCTTGGAAGAAGGAACTGTCCCAGCCCCACATCACCGCTGAGGAAGGGGCTTGAAGAGGGGGGACCCGGGACTGCAAACAGTGCTTCCAGCTCGGTCTCCCACAGGCTGGGCACCCCTGTCCCTCCCCTGCTCCTTCCTGCCTGTTTCTCCTCCCTGCGCAAAGGTGACCCGATGCCCTTGTGACCCCGTGCCCCTCTGGACAGGACCCAGACACGCCCCGTAAAAGCAACGGCTGCAACAAGAACAGCAAATGTATATCAAGCACCTGCTCTGCGCAGCACGTGTGCCCTTGTGCCCCCCCGACAGGTCCATGAGAAAATACTCCCGTTTTCTAGGCGAGGAAGCCACGGCTGAGCTGTCCCAGCGACGCGCTCAGCTCAGGCTCAGCACAAGGCCTGGCACCTGCCAAACGCCCCGCCCTCCCGAGACACCTGTTGACAGACTGGTTGCTTAAAGTCACATGGCACCGAGATCACGTGAGAGTGAAATCACGGCTGTGAGGCCAAAGCCCGGCTGATTTCTGCCACCAGGGACCTCGTGGCTGCTACTCCCTCCTCTTCCTTCCCGTCCCAACCGACACGCCCGCCGGTCCTTCTGCATGAGTCACACCACTGTCCAGAATAAAAGGTGCCTGGTTCTCCCTAACCTCTCGTGCTTATGACTCATATGAGACAGCTGCTAATCTTCCTAATATGTAAAGAGTTTCTACAAATCAACAAGAAAATGACCAACAACCCAAATGTTAAAATGGCAAAGGGAATGAAAGGACGGTTCCATGGGAAACACACACAGTTCTACATCCGCGATGCCGCCCCCAGCCTCACTCACAGCAAAAGGAATGCAAGTAAAAAACAAATACAATGTTTCGTCAACCAGATTGGCCGAGTTCGATTCATGGCTGAGGGTGAGGGAAAAGAGGCACAGACCATGTATCGGTGACAAGGGAGAAGCTGATTTACACGCCATGGAGAGCGATTTGGCCACGCCTGTCAAAACTACAGATACACACGCTCTTAGACGCAGCGTCTCCTTTTTGAAAACATACCCTACGAAGAGGTGGATGTATACTTATTCTTGGCAGCCTTCCTTGTAACAGGTAAAGACTGAAGTAACCAAAATGCCCACAACATGGGCCCTGGATGGTGTGGCTCAGTGGATTAAGCACTGGCCTGCAAACAAACCAAAGGATCGCTGGTTCGATTCCCAGTCAGGGTTCATGCCTGGGTTGCAGGCCAGGTCCCCAGTTGGGGGGCACATGAGAGGCAACCACACACTGAAGTTTCTCTCCCTCTCTTTCTCCTCCCTTGCCCTCTAAAAATAAATAAATAGAATCTTAAAAAAATAAAATGATGGCCTCTTAAAAAAAAAATGCCCACACCATGGACTAATAATGGTTAAATAAACAGTGGATCCACACAATGGAATACTATGCAGTCGTGAAAAAGAACAAAGTACCTCCACGATGAATTTTTAAATGATGAAAGGTGCAAACCTGTACGCAGAGTGTGCTATCATTTTTGTAAAAATGGAAGGAAAATAATTCAGATCTCATTGTGCTTGTCTGTGCTCGGAAAGGGGAGGGCAGCAGCAGGCTGAGGCTCAGGAGAGGGGCTTCTTCTCTGTGCCGTTTGACATGGGAACTTCCCGAATGTTTTCTTTACCCAGACAGGAAAATGATAGTTTGAGGAAACCATCAATGTCCTGTTGGGTGTAGCGACTTCCTGCCTAGAGGGCGGCTCCCTGGGGCTGGCCCTGGTCTCAGGCCATCCCTGCCTGTGAGGAGCGCCTCGGAAATGTCTGGGAAGCGAAGGAGAGCACCATTCCCCAAGCCAGCGAGACAGAGAGGCAGGCAGGGCAGCCGGGGTGGGGGGCAGCAGGGCGGGGTGCGGGGACACGGCTGGCTGGGCTAGGGAGGAGGCTGCTGGGTTCCTCTACCTGGGGGGCTGGCGCCGGGGAGGCCTGGCCGTCGGGGGCCTGAGGGCCGAGGCCAGCTCCGTGGGCAGCGGGGGTGCTCGGGGCTGGGTCTTGGGCGGGAGCCGGGGCGCTGACTATGACCGAGGCGGGCACAGAGAGGTGGGGGCTCTCGGCAGAGAGGGGCGGCTGGCTCCTCTCCTGCAAGGGGCAGCCCACACAGGGTCACCAGGCCGCCCCCGGCTGGTGGCCTCCCTCCCTGAGGCCCCGCCCCCGGCGATGTTCTAGACCAGGGGTTTGGCAACCAGGCGCCAGGGAGGCCGCAGCCCCCACAGCCTCCGAGTTCCTGGGTGTCTGCCACCCTCCAGCTCCACCTCTCCCTCTCGTCTGTCGTCCACATCCCCGGAACCCGTCCCCAGCCCTCCAGCAGGAGGCAGTCTGCCTGCCAGTCAGTCAGTCAGTCAGTCTCCTTGTCAATTAATCTTCCTGTTAGCCAGCTGTTCACTGTTTGTGTCTGTCTGTCTGTCTGTCAGTCAACCAGTCCCTCCCCCTGTAGCCAGTGGGTCCCTCCCCCTGTCTGTCACCTGTCAGTCAGCCTCTCTGTGTCTGTCTTCCTGTCCGTCAGTAGGTCTGTCACCCTAGGGGATGCGGTGGCCCAGTGGGGGTGCCACCTGAGATGCTCTCCAGGCCCACGAGAACCCCCACAGCTGCTGCTCTCAGCCCCTCCCCGTGGCAGAGCCCCTGCCCTCCCCTCTGCCCGCCCCGGCCCGCGTTACCTGGGGCAGGAACATCTGCAGGGAGTCCTGAGTGAGGATGGCCGTGGCGGCGGCAGAGGGGGGCAGCACGACTTTTTCCGGGCTGGACGCCAGGACCGGGCTGGGCTGGGGGGTGGTAGCCTGAGGCGGGTTGGCAGCCTGGGGCGCGGGGGCCTGCGTGGGGGGCTGCTGCTGTGCCTGCGGCTGCTGGAGACCCAAAGGCAACGGGGTGCTGACCGTGGGAGGCGCCTGGGGGGCTGTCTGCACCGTTAGCACAGACGCAGCCTCCCCGGCGGTGGCAGGGGTGGCCGGCTGCACCAGACTGTCGGGGGTGTTGAGCATGGCCACGGCGCTGGGGGGCAGCGTGACCCCCTGGAGGACGGTGGTGGCAGTGGGGCCGGTGGGGGCCGGCTGGCTCTGCGTGGGCAGGCTGCCCGCGGCCAGGGACACAGGCATCTGGAAGAGGGCCGGCTGGCCCACCTGGATGGGGGCAGCTGAGAGGATGTGGGCGGCGCTGTGGGCCCCGGAGTGGGGGGCCAGCACGGGGCCCAGGCTGAGCGGGCCGGCCAGGTTCTGGTTGGTGAGGATGGGGTTGGCGATGAGCTGGCCGCCCGCGTGGGGGGCGGCGGCTGCCAGGATCTGCCCGCCCACGTTGGCCGGCAGGGCCGAGAGTGACTGGGGGAGCTGGACGGCGGACGCGCCGGGCAGCAGGAACTGGTTCTGGCCGGGCAGCATGTGCTGGGCGGGGATGACGATGCTGCTGCCCTGGTTCAGGAGGTGGACGCTCATGGGCTTGCTCAGGGCCCCGGGCGGCGGAGGCGGGGCCGCCCCCGGGGTGGTGGCCGGGGGCTGCTTGAAGACGTTCGCCTGCAGGGCGGGCGCCGGGAAGCCCGACAGCACCACGTTCTGGCCGGCCTTGCCCGCCGCCATGAAAGTCAGGTTCTGCGAGGCCTTGGGCGGCTGCGGGAGGCCCCCCGCCTCGCCCTGGATGGTGAGTGTGGCGCCCGCGGGGGCGAAAGGCTTGGGTGTCAGCTGGTAGAGCTTGGGGGGCAGCACGCCCGCCGGCTTGGGCTGGATGGGCGTGGGCGTGCGGTGCAGGATCACGTTGGGCGCGGGAACCAGTGGCGAGGCGCTGAGGCCCGGCGCCACGGCCAGCTGCTGCCCTGAGGGCGCCCCGGTCGCCGCGGCGGTGGCAGCGCCTGCTCCTCCAAACACGGAGTTCCCGTTGAGCGTCGTGGCCACGGCGGCCGGGAGGTTCTTCTGGATGACCAGGCCGGCCCCCTGGGGCGACACGCCGGCAGACGCCAAGGTCACTGGTTCCGAGGGGCCAGCGGCCGAGGCCAGATAGCCGCTGACAGGCACCTGCTTGGCCAGGAGCTGGGAGGTGGGCGGGTTGAGCGCCATGACCGGCTGGCCCACCACTTGGATGGGGGCCAGGCCGAGGGTGGCCGCCGTGGCGTTCCCGGGGCTGCCGTTGGGCAGGCCCTGGAGACCTGGGATGGGCTGCAGGGTCACGTTGCCCAGGCCCACAGGCTGCAGGAAGGGCTGGACGCTCAGGGCCTTGTTGACCACATCCTGGGGCGGCACCAGGGCCTGGTGGGTCAGCACGGTGGGCGGGGCCTGCAGTCCGAGCAGGTCCGCGCCGCCGGGGAAGAGGGCCTGGGGCCCCGGGGCCACGGCGGCAGCCCCTCCAGCGCCGGCCGGGCCCGCCCCGCCATCCGCGGGCTGCAGGGTGGGCAGCTGGAAGGCGCCCAGGTCCAGCTCCGCCTCGGCTTCGAGTGTCTGCTCGGTGATGTTGGCCTCTTGGAGGCTCTGCTGGAGGATGTCGCAGGGCTGGTCCGCGCCCGCGCCGCCTCCGCCGCCCCCGCCGGTCGCGGGGGAGCCCAGGATGTCATCTTCCAGGAAGTCTAGGTCCACGCTGGGGGCTGGCTGGCTGGGCTCCGGGTTCAAGTGGTTGCCAGAAGCTTCTTGCACATGGAGCTGGAGGCCAAATAAGGTGGGAAGGAAAGACCTGAGATTAGCGAAGGGCCGGGCTCAGGCACGGCTGGAACAGGGGACACTCGGGGTTGGGGTGGCACAGTCAGAAAGAACATTCCATCTGGAAGCGGCTGGACCCGGGTTCAAACCCTGGCCCCACCAGGGCTTAGCTGTGGAGCTTGCTTAACCAGGCCTCCTCCCCTGTCTGTACGCATCAGGAGAACATAAGAAAAACCACTTGGCAAACAATCATGCAGGCCCTTCATTCTTCCCTGCGATTCTGAAGCCCCAAAGCCTCCGGAAAACCACGACTGCTTCTGTATCGCTTCGAAAGCGAAACCTGACCAGAACCGATGCGGCACTGTTGGGGAAAGGTCTAACCTGGCCACGCCAGGTGACCCCTCTTCAGTCTGACCTCGGAAAGGTGCATGAGGGTGCTGTTTTGTGCAGCGCACGCACACCCTGCCTCCCCTTTCCAGAGCCCGAAAAATCCTGAATTTGAAACTGAAGGTTTTGGGTAAAAGACCGTGGTTCTAGTAAACGTAATAGCAGCTGCTCCTGCACCGCGAAACTTCCTTTGTGCCAAGGGCGTTGTGAGTCTGACATTTCTCACATACTTTCCACGCGTGGCCCACGCTGCGTGGGCACAGAGATGTGCGCACGTACTTCAGCGATTATTCTATAAGCAATAATCACGCTCCCGGAATGGGATCCCCGCTGATATCTGATTCCCCAGAGAGCCTCCTAGGAGGAGGGTGCGTTTCAGTGACGTCACACACGGGCGCGGGGGACAGCCCAGCAGGGGACCGTGTGGGCGGGGCGCGGGGACAGCCCAGCAGGGGACCGTGTGGGCGGGGCGCGCGGACAGCCCAGCAGGGGACCGTGTGGGCGGGGCGCGGGAGAGCCCAGCAGGGGACCCATGTGGGCGGGGCGCGGGGACAGCCCAGCAGGGGACCGTGTGGGCGGGGCGCGCGGACAGCCCAGCAGGGGACCGTGTGGGCGGGGCGCGCGGACAGCCCAGCAGGGGACCGTGTGGGCGGGGCGCGGGGACAGCCCAGCAGGGGACCGTGTGGGCGGGGCGCGGGGACAGCCCAGCAGGGGACCGTGTGGGCGGGGCGCGCGGACAGCCCAGCAGGGGACCGTGTGGGCGGGGCGCGGGGACAGCCCAGCAGGGGACCGTGTGGGCGGGGCGCGGGGACAGCCCAGCAGGGGACCGTGTGGGCGGGGCGCGGGGAGAGCCCAGCAGGCGGCCGTGTGGGCGTTACAAACCAACAGCAGCCGGGAGAATAACGACCCTGAAGGGAGAATATAGTCTGCACCACCATTGCTGGGTCCACAATGGTAACAATGTGAAGTGGTGCTTATTTGTTGGGGTCTGGACTTGATCATTTACATTACAGATATTATTCAGAATATACTGTTACAGTTATAAGGACTAAATGGAAAGTACTGTGAAGGGCCTGGCGTATAAGAAGCGTTCAGTAAGCGATAGTTGCGACGATGAGGAGGTGGGGGAGGGGCAGCAGAGAGAACGGAGAGAGGACGCTGGCACTCGGTAATGGGCCCAGCACAGCCGGCGCATACAGGAGGTGCTCAATCAACGCCCTGCCTTCACGTTCCAGATGGAGCCTGAGGTCTGCCTCAAGTTGATGCCCTTCCCCCACCCAGGTCACCCCCCAAGAGCTAAGCAAGGACAGGACCCCAGACCCGCACATTCCCTTCTCTGGAGAGAAGTGTGCCCTGGTGAGTCCCAGAGCTGCCTCTGCCTCAACACCCCGGAACAGCTGTGCACCAGCTGCGCCCCCTGCCCCCCTGGGTCCCCAGGCCAGGGCCCAGTCGGGGCGGGGTGGCAGCAGAGTCCCACTCCCACCCACACTGCTCCCGGTGACGGCCCCCGTCCTCCCCGAGCAGAGCGCGCAGCGGAGACCAGCGCGACCCTGCCCCAGGCCCCGGGGCCACTTACCCCAGGACCTTCATAGAAGGCACTTTGGGCCTCCCCGGGGTTATCCAGGAGGTCGTCGCTGTCCAGCTGCAACGAGACCCACCCCCACCCGAGGTCACAGGTCAGCTAGGCAGTGAGCCAGCCCCTGCTCCAGAACAGAAAGCCACTTAGGGTGACTCAGGACGAAAAGACAAAGATGAGGTGGGAGGCAAGGTGTCCCCGACACTGAGTCCCTCAGCCCGGCTTCCACGGTTCTCCTGACACCGTGGCTGCCCCGGCCCGAGAATCCTTTGTCCAGGCTGTGTCCCTGTCTTTTGCTGCCCTGTCCCTTTGGTGGCACCTCCTTCAGGGCTTGTCACAGATGCCACCCCCTCCCAACAACTCTCTGTCCCTTCTCACGAAGTCACTCCAAGCAACCAGGCAGACCCACCCCCCAGGCACTCAGGGAGGCAGGGACCCAGCTGGTTTCCAGAGGCACCTTCAGCACCTAGGACAGAGCCTGACATAGCGGGAGTGCCCAGGAGTCTGTCCAGGGCCGCAGTGGCCTCGCTGGTCTCTGTGTCCAGCTGGGTGTCTCTCCAGAGCCCCAGTCAGCCGCCCAGCCCCCATAGGTCTCTGGAATCCACCCCAAATCCCCAATCGCACAAAACGGCACCACAACCCACTCAGGCCAGAATCCAGGAGGCCTCCCAGACACTCTGTCTTCCTTGACAGCAAGTCTAGCTGACTCTGCCTGCCGGAGAGATGCCAAGGCCTGCGCCAGGCCCCCCTCGCCGCCTGCCCCCGGGGCTCGGGCCGCCATCCCACTGTGCTCGCGCCCGCTCCACCAACCCGCGTGCCTCCTTTCCAGACCGGCACTCTCCGCCCCCCCCGTGAGTGAGGGCTGGCTCAGCGACTCACGTCCAGTGAATCCGACCTGACGGAAGTGACAACGTGTGACTTTGGAGACTAGGTCATAACAGGCACTGAGCTCCCCTCTGGCTCTCTCCCTTGGGTCACTCGCTCTGGGCGAACCAGCGGCCCTGGCGTGAGGACACTGAAGCTGCCCTAAGGAGATGTCTTGCGGGGAGGAGCGGAGGCCTCCAGCCAACCCCGTGGGCGTGCGTTGTGGAGGAGGCCGTCTTCCAGCCTCTGACGGCAGCTCCGGGAGCGACGCGGACCCAGGCCGCCCAGCTAAGCCGCTCCCTGAGTCCCAACGCGCACTGAGCTCTCACCGAGGCTTTCCATCACTAAGTGTTGGGACAGCTTGTCACACAGCCCTGGGTGACTGATACAACTCCCCGGTCCCCGGGGGACGCAGACATCCCTGGTCCCCCGCTCTTTCCCTCTCCCTGGGGTGAGGGTTGAATGTAGCATCACCCCTCCTGCTTAATAACTCATCAGAGCTGCCTGTCACATGTAAAATAAAACCCACTCCTTGATCCAGCTCTTCCAGGCCTGGCGAGACCTGGTGGCTTCTGTCGCTCCCAGCCTCACCTCCACTAGTGCCCCCTTCAGTCCGGCCCCACCGGCCCTCTTTCTGCTCCTCAAACACACCGGCTTTCCCCGTTGTTGCGTCTGCTCTTGGCCCGCCTGGAGCGCCGTGGCCCCTCCCTCTGACCCTTCAGGTTCGCTCTCAATGTCACCTCCTTGGAGTGACTCCCCTGACCACACTAGCTAAAGAAGCTCCTGCTCCCACCCACCCCATTCATTTTTTTTTAAATTTTATTTATTTATTTTCAGAGAGGGAAGGGAGAAAGAGAGAGCGAGAAACATCACTTTGTGGTTGCCTCTCAAGTGCTCCCTACTGGGGACCTGGCCCACAACCCAGGCACGTGCCCTGACTGGGAATCAAACTGGCAACCCTTTGGTTTGCAGGCCGGCGCTCAATCCACTGAGCCACACCAGCCTGGGCCCCATTCATTTTCTTTAAAGCCTCTTTGTTGTGCAAGTGATACTATTATTTCTCATCCTACCCTGCATGGTGCTGCTTTCCACTGTCCCCTTTACTGGTGACTGGTTACTTTGCTGACCACGGCAGTGTGTATGGAGTGAGGACAGGAACTGGCCATCTCTCCGGCTCCTCACCACAACCCCACTGCCTGGCTCAGGGTCGGGGGGCAGATGCCCACTGACCCAGGGAACGTGTTGGCCCTGCCCTGGGAGCGCCTCCCTGCCCGGCACTCACTCACCTTCTCGGATCCATGCAGGAAGTCATTGAGGGCCTGAGGGTCACTGGAAGAGAGAAGGGAAGAGGCACTGAGAAGCTGAGGGGTGGGCGGGCAGAGCGGGGAGGGAGGGGGGGGAGGGCAGGGGAGCCCGCTACTCACCAAATCACGTCCAGTAAGCATCTCCCGTCCTCATCATCCATCGCCACTGGACGGGGCGGGGGGAGAGGTTAGATTTCGGCAGCGTGCCGGGCCCCTCCCTTTGAGGACCATTCCCCGGGGACAAGGTCCCTAGATGGGCCAGGGTCTCTGCTCCCATGAGTCTGTGGGCATGGGGGGGGGCGGGGGGCGGGGACAGGGAGCAGCTCTGGGGCCTCCCTGCAGAGGCTCAGGATGGTCACAGCTGCCGCTTCCTCCTCCCTCATCCCTCCTGGTTCCCAGGACCTGAGAACCACGATGATGACATCGCCCAGGAGAAAGCGAGCCCTGACCACACACACAGCACATGCTCTAGCTCATCCTCATGGTACCCCTCAAGGTGGGCGCTGCTGCCCCCACGGTACAGGTGGGTAAACGGAGGCACAGAGACCCTCACTCCCTACCTCCCAGCGGGCGGGTGGCAGCGCCAGCCCTTGAGCCCAGGAAGCCAGGCCCTTCACCGCCACGCTGCCCGGCCTGCCCGAGCACAGGGCCTGGCCCGGCGTGCGCGGTGCTGGGGGTCTGTCCGGCAAATGAACGGGAGACGGAGGGAGGGGGTGCTGGCAACAAGGAGGGCCTCTCGGCCCAGGTTCTGGGTCCCCCTTGAAGACATATGCAGAGTGGCCCCCGCAGCAGGGCAGACAGGGGAGAGGGAGCCCCGGGGGACAGGCTGAGCCGCCAGCAAGATGACCGCGAGGATGTGTAGCACGTGCAGAGCGCCTTGTGCCCAGCGCTGTGCACACATGAGAGCTTGTCCCGGCCCTGGGGATGGGGAGGCATGTCATTGGCCCCGTCCTGCAGGTGAGGGGACCGAGGTTCTCTGCATCTGCCCATCCACCCCCTAACCCACCTAACCTTCCATCTTTCCGCCCCTCCGAGCTCCCGCCGCCCATCTTGCCAGACTGCCATCCAAACACCCGCCTTTCTCTTCTTCCAACGCACACACAACTCCCCCCTCCACCCGCTCCCCCCAGGGGTGCTCGGTAGACACAAAGAGAACCTGCCATTCCCTCAGGGGTGCGGCCTTACCCTCTGTTTTGGGGGGGGACATCCTGAACCTCACTGAGGATGTTGTGACTATCGGGGCCCCTGTCCCCACACCAGCACTCTCTGAGCAACCCTGAGACAACCCCCCCGGCCGGCACCCCAGCTCCCAGGACCCTCAACTGCTCTGTGACACTAGGAACTGGCTGGGCGCCTCTGAGGGCTGGGGGAGGGGCTCCTCAGAACGGTGGCGGGAACACCCCTCCGACTCCACATCCCAGCCCCACCGCACCCCCTTCTTCCCGCATCGCCAGGCCCATGGCCCACACGCCCCTGCCCTTGTCAACCAGCCACAGGGAGTGGGGGGCAGCGAGGCCCAGCCAGGGGAGAAAAAGGCAAGATCCGCAAAGAATCTGGAGAAAGGGAGAGGAAGACCCTGCCTGCGGCAGGCGTGGAGGCAGGGGGACAGCCCAAGTGTCCCAGGGACCCCGGCAGGTGAACTGAGGGACAGCAGGGGGACCCTCCGCTGGTTACCTGTGCTACAAACGAATCATGAAGGGAAGGAGGGGGTGTCCGCTCCAGGTCTACGCGGGGCCCCCAGCCGGGGACTTGGGGAGTGTCCTTTCGGGGGCCAGCTGTGGAGAGAGAACAACGGAGAGGCCATGAGCAGGAAAGTCCAAGAAAGGAGAACGGCGCAGCCGGAGGGGGGGCGGCGGGGTAAGAATGGGCAGAACGGGAGAGAGAGGGACAGGGTATTCAAAGAAGAGGCCAAACGCAAATTTAAAACCACATACACCACCACCTTACGCTGTGCTATACAGGTGCACTGTCCCGTCTGTGCACGTGC
>PVJI01021301.1:0-27336 GCA_004026765.1 Micronycteris hirsuta
GAGAATCTACACGTTTTGAGCACAGCTCCGTGTGACTCCTGTGTGAGCAAGTGTGGATCATGTCTGTGGGATGGGAATTCTCTAATAGGAATTTGGCAAAGGTGTATCTTAAAAAATTCTGGCTTGCTGATCTCTGAATATTGCTTTCACCTGGTCCTGTCTGCCACCAGACCTGAATCAACATCCCAATGCCTTGCTAATGAGTAATCCTACCCCTGTTGAATTGCTAATGCCCCTGATAAAAACCCTGGCTGAACAAGCCAAAGGGCTTTTTCCTGGAATTGGGAGGAATCAGCCACGTAGCCCTGGTATTACTTTCCCCGCGTGTCTCGGTACACGCATGAGTCACAGCAACCACGGGTGTCGGCAGGCCCGATCTACCCCGTGTCAAAATGGCCTTTGACATCTTTTATTTGCTCCGTTCTTGATGGTACAGAAGGTAAATCTGAGAGTGTTGATCATTATCCCTATTGGAGCAACTGCCATCGCTATAAGGAAAATCTTCAACTGATACCAGCAGAATCCACAGTGCACCTACTATTAAGATGTAAATCAATCCTTCAAAACCTCTTCCCACAATTAATCAATAAGTAAAGAGGCCCTTCAAGGCATAAAGCCCATAATAGAAGTTTACATAACTCAGGGCCGTATTACCCCTTGTACTAGTCCCTGTAACACAGCAATTCTACCTGTTGAGAAAGTCAAAGGGCTGAAGGTGAAGGTTTCTCCAGCACCTCTGAGCAATAAACCACATTATTTATCCCTTGACACCCTGTTAGTCCTAAGCCTCATATGCTGCTAGCATCTATCCCAACTGGAAGTAAATTCTTAATAGTAATTGAATTGTGTGGTGCATTCTTTAGAATCCCAGTCAATGAAGCTAGACAATATCTTTTGCCTTCATTTGGGAAGGAAAACGGTTTACCTGAACAGTAATGCCTCAGGGTTTCCTGAAAGCCTCTCTTATTTCTTATAAATTCTGAAGACTGATTTGTACAACATAATTTTCCCTAAAGGTTCCACCTTATTGCCGTATGTAGATGATTTTACTTCTTTGCTCTTCTTCTCAGGTCTCCTCACAGGAAGACAGCATCCACTTGTTAGAATTTTCAGCTTTACAGGAGCATAAGGTCTCTAAAGAAATATTACTATTTGTCCAAACTCAGGTTCAATATTTGAGACATCTGATATTGGAACAAGAACTACAGTAGGACCCAGATAGGTTTCACGGTGTCCTAAATTTCACAAAGCCCAAAACTAAGCATGAATTGCAAGGTTTTCTCGGGCTAGAAGGCTACTGTCAAAATCTGTATATATCTTACCAAAGAAAGACAGTCCTGCACCAATTTTATGGGAAGAACAGATATCAGCCTTTAAAGTATTAAAGGAGAGTTTAATAAACCCACATGCTCTTGGGCATCCTATTATCAGATTCCTATTTCCTTTCTGTGCATGAAAAGGAAGGAAATGCCCCTTGAAGTACTCACTTGAAAACTCAACCCATAGGATACTACAGTCAGCAACCGGACCCTATGGCTCAGGGATACCCACCTTGTCTTAGAGCCGCTGCAGCTACTGCCCTCTTGGCTAAGGGAACAGAATAAACTTACAGGATCCCCTCTAACCATCGTTGTGCCTCATGCAGTAGAAGTAGAGGCTCTCCTGAATTCTCGTCATACCCAGCATCTTTCAGTTAGCTGCCTTACTTTCTGTAAAATGTTTGCTAACTGCTTCCCAATAACTCTTTCACAGTGTAATAACCTTAACCCAGCTACTCTTCTCTCTCTGAGACCGATGAAGTGACTCGTGACTGCTGACACTGAGGAATCATCTCCTGACTTCTCGTGACGATTTGCAGGAGATTCCTCTTGGTAAAGCTGATTTCTCACGGTTTACAGATGGTTTATATTTAAGAAATGAAAATGCTAAGTACTATTTAGACCATTGTAACCCCTTTGAAGACACTGAGGCAGGATCTTTGCCTTTGGCTACTTCAGCACAGCAGGCCAAATTATACAGGGTGGGGGAAAAGTAGGTTTCCAGTTGTTCATATGGAAAATACAATAATTAAAATAGAAGAATAAACTCTGTGATTCACATACCCACAATTTTAAACCTGCTTTTGCCCACCCTGTGTGCCCTCACTTGATCTTACATTTTAACAAAGGATAAAACTATCAACATTTATACTTGACTAGATGTGCCTTTGGAGTAGTTGATGACTTTGGAATGTTATGGAAGCAACGTAGTTTTCTTACCTTCAATGGAGATAAGATTCAAAATGATCCAATGCTCAGGAATTACTGAATGCTACATTTTTACCTTATGCTTTAGCTATTATTAAGGTTCCAGAACATTCTAAGCTTAAATCTCTGGAAGCTAAAGGAAATCACCTGTTGACATTTCTGCTAAGAATGCTGCCCTTAAAAGGTATCAGCAGTAGTCAAAATTCTATCATGGCCCCAAAAGATGTTTCCCCAGTTGACAGTTTATAAAAACTGGCCAGAGAAGTCCAACATTTGGCTTCAGATATACAAAAACAAGATTGGAAATCCAACAATAGCTGGTTTGATAAGAAGAGAAAACTCTGCAACCCAATCCTACTAGAGTCTCTAAAATGTCCCCTCCTGACTACTGTGCATGCATTAAACTATTGGTCCACTGACAAAACAACAACATTCATGACTCAATATTGTTGGGGGGATATTAACGAGGCTGAGAAAGACACCTACCTTAAGTGTCCCACCTGTCCAAAGGACAACCCAAGGAAGCCTGATCACACTGACCCTGGACATTTTAAATTGCCTAACACCCATTTGAAGTTTTGGCAAATACAGTGTCCCTGTCTCATGGATATGAGTATGTTTTAGTCACGATGTGTATGTTTTCTCACTGGATTGAAACTTTGCCTTGTAGACAAGCTAATGACTCTGTGGTAGACGAGAAGATTATTCCTACCTGGGGGAATCCTCTTAAAGTCTATAGTGACGGAGGAACGCATTATACTGGTCAAGTGCTACAACTGTGTGCTGCTTGGCAACATTTTTACTAGCTTACCATCCTTAATCTTCAGGTTTAGTTGAACATACTAATGGCATTATTAAGATTCAATTGGCAAAATTTGTAAAAACTCTTCAAATACTTTGGCCAAAAACACTGCTGTTAGTCCTTTTAAATCTTAGGTCTATACCTTTTGGGACTCATAAGCTTTCACCTTTCAAGATGATTAGAGGATGCCCCATGCACTTGGGTCTTGCTTCTTTTAATCTACACCTGTTAAAGGAGACACATTTCAATACTATAAATGGTTCTAGTGAAGATGATCATGCTCCCTGGCTGGTGTGGTTCATTGGACTGAGCACTGGCTTGTGAACTGAAAGGTTGCCAGTTTGATACCCAGTCAGGCACATGCCTGGGTTGTGGGCCTGGTCCTTGGTTGGGGGCATGCAAGAGGCAACCAATTTGTGTTTCCCTCACACATTGATGTTTCTCTCCCTCTCCTCCTCTCTCCTTTCCTCTCCCACTAAAATATTAATAAGTAAAATCTAAAAAGAAAGAAAAGAATAATCATGCTTTGGTAGAACGATCTTATCAGTGTCCTCTAAGGAAATGAAATACACAAAATCCATACCCTACAACTGGAAATTTCGTTTACTGGAAAAGACATGTCAAAAAAGATTCCCTCCATTTACATTAAACACCTTTTTCCATTCCTTTACTTTTAGTCTGTGTGTCTCTTTCATTTTGAGGTAGGTCTCTTATAGAAAGCTTGCATGTGGGACTTGTTTTCTTATCCATTCAGCTACCCTCTATCTTTTGATGGAAGCTTTTAAGCCATTTACATTTGAAGTGATTACTCATAGGTACATATTCATTGCCATTTTATTTTTATAACTATGTTCCCCTGTTTTTTTTCCCCCTCTTCTTGTTAAAGAAGATGCTTTAACATTTCTTGTAATACTAGTTTGGTGGTAATGAACTACTTCAGTGTTTTCCTTATCTGGGAAGCTCCTTAATTCTCCTTTAATTTATTTTTCTTTTTATAAGTATTTTTATTGATTATGCTATTACAGTTTTTCCAATTTTTCCCCCTTTGTGCCCCTCTCCAGCCTGTCCCCCAAACCTCCAGCATCCCCCCCTTCATAGTCCATGTCCATGGGTTGTACATATATGTTCTTTGAGTCCTCTGTTTCCTATACCATTTTTTTATCTCTCCCCATCTATTTTATGCTTACCAATTATGTGTCTTCTTCCCCGTACCTTTCCCCCCATTCCTCCCTCTCTCCTCCCCACGAAATCACTCCGTGTGGTGTCCATTTCTCTGATTATATTCCTGTTCTAGTTGTTTGCTTAGTTTTTTTTTTAAAGATTTTATTTATTTATTTTTAGAGAGAGGGAAAGGGAGGGAGACAGAGAGGGAGAGAAACAGCAATGTATGGTTGCCTCTCACATGGCCCTCATTGGGGACCTGGCCCGCAACCCAGGCATGTGCCCTGACTGGGAATCGAACCGGGACTCTCTGGTTCCCAGCCCGCGCTCAATCCACTGAGCTACACCAGCCAGGCCGTTTGCTTAGTTTTTTGTTTTCATTGTTTTTCTTTTCTTTTAGGTTCGTTTTTTTGGTAGTTGTGAGTCTGTTGTCATTTTACTGTTCATAGTTTTTATCTTATTTTTCTTGGATAAGTCCCTTTAATGTTTCATATAATAATGGCTTGGTGATGATGAACTCCTTTAACTTGACCTTATCCAGGAAGCACTTTATTTGTCCTTCCATTTTAAATGAAAGCTTTGCTGGATAGAGTAATCTTGGATGTAGGCCCTTGCCTTTCATGACTTTGAATACTTCTTTCCAGCCCTTTCTTGCCTGTAAGGTTTCTTTTGAGAAACCAGCTGATAGTTTTATGGGAACTCCTTTGTAGGTAACTGTCTCCTTTTCTCTTGTTGCTTTTAAGATTCTCTCCTTATCTTTAATCTTGGGTAACTTATTTATGATGTGCCTTGGTATGTGCTTCCTTGAGTCCAGCTTCTTTGGGACTCTCTGGGCTTCCTGGACTTCCTGGAAGTCTATCTGTTTTGCTGGATTGGGGAAGTTTTCCTTCTTTATTTGTTCAAATAAGTTTCCAATTCTTTGCTGTTGTTCTCCTCTGGCACCCCCTATTACTCAGATATTGGAACATTTCAAGTTGTCCCAGAGGTTCCTAAGTGTATCTTCATTTTTTTGGATTCTTGTTTCTTCCTTTTCTTCTGGATGGATGTTTATTTCTTTCTTCTGTTCCAAATCATTGCTTTGAGTCCTGGTATCCTTCCTGTCAATGTTGGCGCCCAGAATATTTTGCTTTATTTCACTTTAGGTATCCTTCATTTGTTTTTTCATTTTTTGGCCCAGCTCAATCAGATCTGTGAGCATTTTGATTACCAGAGCTTTAAATTCTCCATCAGATCCATTGGCAATCTCCTCATCGCTTAGTTCTGAGGTTATGCTCTGTTCTTTTATTTGGGCAGTATTTCTTTGTCTTGGTGCAGCTGATAGATTCTAAGGGGGTGGGGCCTTAGGTGTTCACCCCGGCAGGTTGGTCCTTGCTGTGCTGCTGGGCTGCCTGTGGGAGAGGGGCCAGAGAGGGAACAGTGTGGCCCTGCTCATCTCTAGTGCATTTACTCTCATGTGAGGCTGGGAGTATCTCCCACCACGACAACCCCAGCTGTATCCCACAGTCAGCTCTGAGTCTCAGTTTTCCCCTTAAGTCAGCCCCTCTGGTAAAGCCCTTGGAGCTTGGCAGCTGGCCCCACCCCGATGGTCTGTCGCATCATCGTGGTTTTTCTGGGTCGGCCCTTGCAGTCTGCCACCTTACCAGTCTGGTTGTTCTGGCTGATTTTTTTTATTTAAGTCCTTGGTTGTCAGAGTTCCATGCAGTTTGATTTTTCCAGCACTTTTGCTTGTTTATTGATTTTACATTGTTTGTTATCCTTTTGGTTGTGCGAGGAAATGAAGGGTTTCTACCTACGCCTCCACCTTTGCCAGAACTCTAATTCTCCTTTAATTTTAACTGATAACTTTGTTGGGTAAAGTAGTCTTAGTTGTAGGTCTTTGCTTTTCATTACTTTGAATATTTCATACCAATCTCTTCCAGTCTGAAATGTTTTTCTTGAGAAATCAACTTACAGTCTTATGGGAGCTCCCTTGTAGGTTACTAACTGTCTTTCTCTTGCTGCTTTTAAGATTCTCTCTTTGTCTTAACCTTTGGCATTTTAATTATGACGTGTCTTGGTATGGTCCTCTTTGGTCCATTCTGTTTGAAACACTGTGTTTCCTGGGCTTGTATGTCTTTTTCCTTGACCTGGTTAGGGAAGTTTTCTTCACTTTTCCTTTAAATAGGTTGTCAATCCCTTGCTCTCTCTCTCTTCTCCTTCTGTACCCCAATGATGTGGAAATTGTTATGCTTCATGTTGTCCCATAAATCCCTGAAACTGTCCTTACCTTTCAAAATTCTTTTTTGTCTTTGCTGCTCTGATTGGGTGTTTTCTTCTCCTCTGTCTTTCAAATCACTGATTTGATCCTCTGCTTCATGTAACCTACTGTTTATTACTTCTGAATTCCAAATGGTGTAGTCTTCATTTTCACTGGTTCTTTTTTTATGATTTTTATGTCCTTTTTCAAGCTGCTGAAGTTCTCACTAAGTTCCTTAAAATTCCTTATAATCATTTTTTAAAAATCTGTATCTGGTAAATTGCTTGCCACCAATTCATTTAACTTTTTCTGGGTATTTCTCCTGTTCTTTCATTAAAGGAATCAACTCAGCAAGAGGATATAACCCTTGTAAATATTTATGTACTTATTAAAGGAGCACCTAAATATATAAAAAAAAAATCTTGATGGACATAAAGGGAGAGATCAATAGTAATACAATCAAATACAGACAGTCATAGTAGGGAATTTTAACACTGCATTGACATCAGTGGACAAATCTTCAAGACAGAAACTCAACAAGGAAACAGCAGCCTTAAATGACACACTATTTTTTGGATCAGATGCATTTAATTGGTATCTTCAGAGCATTTTAGCCCAGAACAGCATGATATACGTTCTTTTCAAGTACACATGGAACATTTTCTAGGCTAGACCACATGTTATGACACAACATAAGTGTCAATAAATTACAAAAACCTGAAATATATATCAAACATCTTCTCTGACCATAACAGGATGAAACTAAAAATCGTTCACAAGAAAAAAATTGAAAAAATACACAAATACACAGAGGCTAAACATCATGTTACTAAACAGTGAATGGGTTAGCAATGACATCAAGGAAGGAATCAAAAGATACCTTAAAATAAATGAAAATGAGAATACAACAACCCAAAATCTATGACACAGAAAAATCAGTCCTAGGAGGGGAATTCATAGCATCACAGGTTTACCCCAGGAAACAAGGCAATCTAACTTTTCACTTGAATATACTATAAAAAGAAAACAAACTAAGCCCAAAGTGAGTAGAAGAAAGGAAACAATAAAGATCATAGAAGAACTATACAAAATAGAGTCTAAAAATACAAAAGATCAATGAAACCAAGAGCTGGTTCTTAGAAAGATAAACAATATTGACAAACCTTTAAACAGACTCATCAAGAAAAAAACACAGAGGACCCAAACTTAAAAATCAAAAATGAAAGAGGAGAAGTAACAACAGACTTCACAGAAATACAAAAAAATGTAAGAAAATAATATGAAAATCTATATGCTGACAAATTGTACAATCTGGAAGAAATGGAAAAATTCCTAGAAACATACAATCTTCCAAAAATAAATCAGGAAGAATCAGGAAATTTGAATAGATCAATAACAACTAATGAAATTGAAGGAGTAATCAAAAAACTCCCAGCACACAAAAATCTTGGACCATATGGCTTCGCAGGTGAATTTTACCAGTCATGCAAAGAAGAACACCTATCCTTCTTAAACTATTCCAAAAAATTCAAGAGGAACGAAGACCTCCAAGATCTTTTTACGAGGATGGCATTATCCTAATTCCAAAACAAGGTAAACATAGTACAAAGAAAGAAAATTAGAGGCCAGTATCCCTGATAAACACAGATGCTAAAACCCTCAACAAAACATTAGCAAACCTGATCCAGTAATACATTAAAAAAATCACATACCACAATCAAATGGAATTTATTACTGGGATGCAAAGTTGGTACAATATGCACAAATCCATAAACGTGATACACTACATAAAAATGGATAAAAACCACCTGATCACCTCAACATATGCAGAGAAAGCATTTGATAAAATCCAGTGCACATTTATGATAAAAGCCCTTAAAAAAGTGGGAATAAAGGAAATATACCTCAACATAATATAGACCATTAACGACAAACCCACAGCCAAAATCAAACTCAACAGGCAAAAAACTAAATATGTTTCCCTTAAGATCAGGAATTAAGAACAGGGATGTTCACTTTCACCACTCTTATGTAACATAGTACTGGAAGTCCTGACCACAGCAATCACACAAGGAGAAGATATAAAAGGCAACCAAATTGGAAATAAAGAAGTAAAACTGTCATTATTTGCAGACAATGTGATACTGTACTTAGAGAACTTTAAAGAGTCCACCCATATGTTACTGGAATGGATAAAGTGGCAGGATATAAAATATTCAGAAATTTGGTTTCATTTTAATACACCTATAATGAACTACAAGAAAGGGCAAGTTAAAAAAACAACTCCATTTATAATTACATAAAAAATACCTAGGAATAAATTTAACCATGATGTAAAAGACCTGTATGTGGAAAATTATAAGACACTGAACAAAAAAATGGAAGAAGACACAAATAAGTGTTAAGTATACACTGTTTTTATGGATAAGAAGAATGAACATCATAAGCTATCAATGCAATTCCCATCAAGATAGCAATGGCATATTTCACAGAACTAGAACAAATACTGCAAAAATTTATATGGAACCACAAAAGACCCTGCCTGAATAAGTCACAGAAATCTTGAGAAAGAACAAATTGAGAAAGAACATGCTACCTGATGTCAAACTATACTACAAGGCCGTAGTAATCAAAACAGCACAATACTGGCATAAAAACAGACAAATAGATCAATGGAAGAACATAGAGAGCCGAGAAATCAACCCATGCCTTTACAGTCAATTAATATTTAACTAAGGAGGCAAGAACATAATGGGTTAAAGACAGTCTATTCAGTAAATGATGCTGGGAAAACTGGACAGATATGTGCAAAAAATTAAAAGAGACCACTTCATTACATCATATGCAAGAATAAACTCAAAATGGATTAAAGATTTAAATGTTAGACTCAAAACCATAAAAATCCTAGAAGGAAACATGGACAGTAAAATCTCAAACATTCTAGTAGCACTATTTTTTCTGATGTGTCTCCTCAGGCAAAAGAAAGAAAAGAAAAAATAAACAAATCGGACTACATCAAACAAAAGTTTTTGCAAAGCAAAGGAAATCATCAACAAAATGAAAAGACAGCATACTGAAAGGGAGAACATAGGGGTTAATATCCAAAATTTATAAAAAGCTTATACAACTCCTCACCAAGAAAACAAACAATCCAGTTAAAAATGAACAAAGGACAAGAACAGACAGACACTTCTCCAAAGTTGAGATACAGGTAGCCAATAGACATATGAAAAGATGTTTAACATCACTAATCATCAGACAGATGCAAATTAAAACCACACAGAGATATCATCTAACTCCTACGAGAATAGCTACCATCAATAAATCAACAAACAATTAGTGCTGGCGAGGATGTGAAGAAAAGGGAACCCTTGTGCATTGCTGATGGAAATGCAGATTGGTGCAGGTACTATGGAAAGTAGTATGAAGTTACCTCAAAAAATTAAAAATGAAACTGTTGTATGACCCAGGGATATCAATTCTGGGACCATATCCTAAGAATTGGGAAACACTGATTAGAAAGAATATACGCAACCTTATGTTCACTGCAGCACTATTTATAATAGTCAAGATTTGGAAGCAGCCCTGGCTGATGTGGCTCAGTGGAATGAGTACTGGCCTGTGAACCAAAGGGTCTCTGGTTCGATTCCCAGTCAAGGCATGTCCCTGGGTTTTAGGCCAGGTCCCCAGTAGGGGCACATGAGAAGTAACAACACACTGATGTTTCTCTCCCTCTCTTACTCCCTCCCTTCCCCTCTCTTTAAAAATAAAGTAAATAAATAAAATATTAAAAAAAAAAGATTTGGAAGCAGCCCAAGTGCCCGTCAGTAGATAACTGGATAAAAAAGCTGTAATACACTAGTCCCATGTGCTAGGCCTCGCACCAGGGGTGCACACCTTGGTGGCAGCCCATGGGATGCTGCAGCTCTGCACCACACAGGTTCTAGACTGTACCCCTTCTTTTGCTCTGAGACTACTGCAAGGACATGCAGGCCAGAATGCTCTGGGCTGGGAAAGCAAACAGCTTTGGGTGCTAGGCCCCACAGACTGAATCCCTGCATGAAGCGGTCACCAGCAGCTCCAGGCCCAGGAGTGGGAAAAATCTGCTTCAAGGCAATGGTGGCCCCACAAACCTACACTCCATGAAAGGAGCCTGAAGGCAGAGAGCTATTCATGCAACAGCCTTGGACCCCAGGACAGATCACAAAAAAGAGTAGGTGGAAACTGTGAACACCAGGATACCTACTGGAAGAGAAAACCCACCAACAAAGGAACCACCAACAGATAACAACAGAAGAAGGTAAAGGAGGGAGTGGAACCCACACTAATGTAATCCAGGACTGACTTGGAAATGCAACCAATTGTTGCAGAAACTACCCATAACAAACAACTGAACAAGAGTGAGAGAAGCCTCAAAACCTTGTTCACACAGTAGAATCAGCTTCAACATAACCTGCCCATACCTGCACAACAGAATACAAGGTGTGGTGGACCGAGTGACCCTCAGTAAACCAGCGGGACGAAATGACCGACCAAAGAAAGACCCAAGAACAATCAAGACCGAAGGACATCCAGAGAGCCAACATAAGTGACAGTCCAAGACAAGTGAGCTCAGAAGATTAAGAGGACTGCACCACTGAATCTCACAGGTATTCTACCATATAAGCTCATACCATAAACACAAGAGTCAGAACAGATCAATTTAAGAAACAGAAACTAACAAGAAGAATCTCACAAACAATGGGAAGACAAAGAAACAATCCCAAAATGAAAGGAAAGGAGGAAGCCCCAGAAAGAATGTTAAATGAAACCGAGGCAAGTCAACTATCAGATATTGAGTTCAAAGCAGTGGTTATCAGGAAGCTTAATGAGCTCACAGAGAATTACCAGGGACTAAAGGGAAATTACAATGAACTCCCTACAAACTATATTAATAAGAAAAAGGAAATGGAAACTATCAACAAGGGCCAAGAGGAAATGAAGAATACAATATCTTAACTGAAGAACAGAGTAGAAGGAATCAAAAGCAGGCTCAATGAAGCAGAGGATCGGATCAGTGAGATGGAGGACAAGGTAGAAAAAGACATCCAGAAAGAACAAGAAAAGGAAAAGAGGCTCAGAAAGAATGAAGAGGGATTAAGGGAAATGCAGAACAACATGAAACGTAATAATATCCGTATAATAGGGATACCAGAAGGAGAAGAAGAAGAGCAAGGGATAGAAAACCTGTTTGAAAAAGTAATGATGGAAAACTTCCCTAATCTGATGAGATAAAATGTCACACAAGTCCAGGGAACACAGAGAGTCCCAATCAAGAGGAACCGAAAGAGGCCCGCTTCAAGACACATCATAATTAAATGGCAAAATTCTAAGACAAAGAGAGAATCTTAAAGGCAGCAAGGAAGAAACAGGAAGTAACATACAAGGGAGTCCCGATAAGGTTAGCAGCTGACTTCTCAATGGAAACGCTCCAAGCCAGAAGAGAATGGCAAGAAATATTCCAAGTAATGAGAACCAGAGGCCTGCAACCAAGGCTACTGTACCCAGCAAGGCTCTCAATCAAGATAGAAGGCCAAATAAGCAGCTTCCCAGAAAAAAGAAGTCTAAAAGAATACACTTCCACCAGACCAGCTCTGCAACAGATGCTAAAGGGACTGCTTTAAGGAAAGGAAGGAAAAGAGAGAGAGAGAGAGAGAGGAACACAGGTACCAAAAACAAAAAAATGTCAATGAATAAGTACCTATCAATAATAACCTTAAACATAAATGGATTAAATGCTCCAATCAAAAGACATAGACTAGCTGAATGGATAAGAAAGCATGATCCACACATACGCTGGCTAAAAGAGACCCACCTCAGGACAAAAGACCTACACACTGAAAGTGAAGGGCTGGAAACAAGTTTTCCAAGCAAACAGGGAAAAAAGAGCCAGGGTAGCAATACTTATGTCAGACAAAATAGACTTCAAAAAAAGGGCCATAAAGACTGACCCAGAAGGATACTTCATAATACCCAAGGGAAGAATCCACCAAGAAGACATAAACATTATAAATATATATGCACCCAACATAGGAGTACCCAAATACATAAAGAAAATCTTGGAGGACTTCAAGAAAGATATTGACAGCAACACAATTATAGTAGGAGATTTTAACACCCCACTGTCAAAAATGGACAGATCTTCCAAAAAAAATATCAACAAAGATATTGTGGCATTGTACAATGTCCTAGATGAAATGAACTTAACTGATATATATATAGAGCCTTTCACCCCAAGGAAGCTAAATACATATTCTTTTCAAATGCACATGGAACATTTTCAAAGATAGACCATACGATAGGACACAAAACAAGCCTCAACAAATTCTAGAAAACTGAAATCACATCAAGTATTTTCTCTGACCACAAGAGACTGAAATTAGAAAGCAACCCCAAGGAAAAAAACCCAAAACACTCAAAATCATGGAGATTGAATAGCATGCTATTAAACAATGAATGGGTCAAGAATAAGATTAGGGAAGAAATCAAAACGTTTCTTGAAACAAATGAAAATGAACTCACAACAACCCAAAACATATGGGACACAGTGAAGGCAGTCCTGAGAGGGAAGTTCATAGCGATACAGGCCTACCTAAAAAAAAATAGAAACATTTCAAACAAATAACCTAACCCTAATGAAGGAAATAACCAAGATCAGAGCAGAATTAAATGACATAGAGACTAAAAGCACAGTTCTAAGGATTAATGAATCCAGGAGCTGGTTCTTTGAAAAAATAAACAATATCGATAAGCCTTTAAGCAGGCTCATCAAGAAAAAAGAGAGAGGACCCAAATAAACACAATCAGAAATGAAAGAGGACAGATTACAACTGATGCCACAGAAATACAAAGGATTGTAAGAAACTACTATGAAGAACTGTATGCCAAGAAATTTGAAAATCTAGATGAAATGGACAAATTTCTAGAAAAATATAACGTTCTAAAACTCAATGAAGAAGAAGCAGAAAGCCTGAACCAACCAATAACAGAGGCGAAATTGAAGCAGTAATCAAAAAACTCCCGACACACAAAAGCCCTGGACCAGTTGGTTTCACAGGAGAAGTCTACAAAGCATTTAAGGAAGAGGTAACCCTTATCCTTCACAGACTATTCTAAAAAGTCCAAGAAGATGGAAGACTCCCAAACTCTTTTTATGAAGCCAGCATCATCCTAATCCCAAAATCAGATAAAGACACAACAAAGAAAGAAAACTTCAGGCCAGTATCACAGATGAACATAGACACTAAAATCCTCAACAAAATATTGGCAAACTGCATCCAGCAATATATTAAAAAGATCATACACCATGACCAAGTGGGATTCATCCCAGGGTACAAGGATGGTACAATATTCACTAATCAATAAACATAATACATCACATAAACAAAAGCAAAGACAAAAATCACATGATCGTATCAATAGATGCAGAAAAAGCATTTGATAGGGTACAGCACCTATTTATGATAAAAACACTCAGCAAAGTGGGAATAGAGGGAGCATTTCTCAACATAATAAAGGCCATATATGAGGGACCTATAGCCAACATCATACTCAATGGGCAAAAGCTAAAATCTTTTTCCCACTAAGATCAGGAATAAGACAAGATTATCCACTATCACCACTTCTATTCAATATAGTATTAGAAGTTTTAGCTACAGCAGTCAGACAGGAAGAGGAAATAAAAGGCATCCAAATTAGAAAGGAGGAAACAAAACTGTCATTGTTTGCAGATGACATGATAGTCTACATAGAAAATCCTATAGACTCCGCCAAAAGGTATTCGACCTAATAAATGAATTTGGCAAAACAGTGGGATACAAAGTCAATATCCAGAAATCAAAGGCATTTTTGTATATCAACAATGAAATATCAGAAGCAGAAATCAGGAAAAAAAATCCCATTTGATATATCAACAAAAAAATAAAATGCCTGGGAATAAACCTCACCAAGGAGGTAAAAGACCTGTACTCAGAAAACTATACAACGCTGAAGCAAGAAATCATGGAAGGCACAAACAAATGGAAGCATGTACCATGCTCATGGATCAGAAGAATCAACATCATCAAAATGTCCATACTACCCAAAGCAATTTACAGATTCAATGCAATCCGTATCAAAATACCAATGGCATATTTCACAGATATAGAACCAACACTTCAAAAATTTATATGGAACCATAAACGACCCTGAATGTCTGCTGCAATTTTGAGAAAGAACAAAGTAGGAGGGATCACAATACCTGATATCAAACTGTATTACAAGACCACTGTAATCAAATCAGCCTGGTACTGGCATAAAAACAGACGGATAGACCAATGGAACAGAATAGAGAGCCCAGAAATAAACCCAAGTCTCTATGGTCAATTAATTTTCAACAAATGGAGCAGCAGCATAAAATGGAGTAAAAATAGCCTCTTCAACAAATGGTGCTGGGAGACCTGGACAGCTACATGTGAAAAAATGAAACTTGATCACCAACTTACACCATACACAAAAATAAACTCAAGGTGGATAAAAAACTTAAATATAAGTCGTGGTACCATAAAAGTCCTAGAGGAAAACATAGGTGGGAAAATCTCAGACTTTCCACGCAGCAGCAACATCCTCACTGATATGTCCCCTAGAGCAAGGGACATAAAGGAAAGAATAAACAAATGGGACCTTATCATAATAAAGAGCTTCTGCACAGCTAAAGAAAACAGTATTAAAATAAAAAGAGTACCAACCATATGGGAAAACAAATTTGCCAATGATACCTGAGACAAGGGTTTGATCTCCAAAATATATAAAGAACTCATACGACTCCACTCCAGGAAGACAAAAAACCCAATTAAAAAATGGGCAAAAGACATGAACAGACACTTCTCAAAGGAGGACATACAGAGGGCCCAGAGACATATGAAAAGATGCTCAGCATCACTAGCCATCAGAGACATGCAAATTAAAACCACAATGAGATACCACCTCACACCAGTCAGAATGGCCATCATCAACAAATCGACAAACAAGACCTGGTGAGCATGTGGAGAAAAGGGAACCCTGCTGCACTGTTGGTGGGAACGCAGACTGGTGCAGCCACTGTGGCAAACAGTATGGAACTTCCTCAGAAAACTAAAAATGAAACTGCCTTCTGGAACATGGAACTGCCTTTTGACCCAGCAATTCCACTGCTGGGATTATACCCTAAGAGCCCTAAAACACCAATCCAAAATAACCTATGCACCCCAATGTTCATAGCAGCACAATTTACAATAGCCAAGTGCTGGAAGCAACCCAAGTGCCCATCAGCAAATGAGTGGATCAAGAAACTATGGTACATTTACATGATTGAATTCCATGGAGGAGAGAGGAAGAAGAAGCTTATACCTTTTGCAACACCATGGATTGATCTGGAGAGAATTATGCTAAGTGAAATAAGCCAGGCAGTGAGGGACAAATACCATATGATCTCACCTTTAACTGGAACATAATAAACAAAAGAAAAAAGCAAGCGAAATATAACCAGAGACATTGAAATTAAGAACAATCTAACAATAGCCCGAGGGGAGGGGAGAGGGGATTGTGGGGAGAAGGGTTTTCAGGAGCTACTATAAAGGACACATGGACAAAACCAAGGGGGAGGGTGGAAGAAAGGAAGGGAGGTGGAGTTGGATGGGGTGGGGAGGAGAGGAGGGGAGAAAATGCAAACAACTGTAATTGAATAACAATAAAGTAGTTTTAAAAAAAGCTATAACACATATACACAATGGAATACTACTCAGCTGTAAAACAGATGGAAATCTTTTGTCCCAGAATGGATGGACCTAGACAGTATTATGTTAAGTGAAATAAACCAGTCAGAGAAAGACAAATACCATATGATTTCACTCTTATGTGGAATGAGACAAGAGAAACAAACAAACAAAAAAGAATCCGACCCATGGATACAGAAAACAGACTGACAGCTTTTAGAGGGGAGGGAGTGAGGGGGCTGGTGAAATAGGTGAAGGAATGAAACAAAACAAAATAAAAAAACTCCCAGACACAGACGACAGAGGGTAAAGGGGGAGATAAATGGTGACAGAAGACTCCTTTGGGTTTGGAGCAAACAATACAATATACAAATGATGTGTTATTGACCTTACCCTTGAAACCTATGTAATTTTGTTAACCAGTATCATGACCCCAATACATTCACTAAATTTTTTTAAAAAAGAATTTGAACAACAACAAAAAGATCCCCTCCAGCCTTCCTGGAAGGGCCCTTTTCAGTCCTGCTGACTAACCACCGTGCTGTTAGATTCCAGGGAGCCGGCCCAGGATACGTGCGCCACATCTAACGAAGGCAGCATACCCTGCCTGGACCTGCACATGGTCTGGTGACCTGAAAGTAAAGCTGTCAACACTAAAGCAGGCAACCACTGAAGGAAACAAATGGCCAAAATGACTGAATAAGGTCTGTACAACTCTTTTCTTACTATTAATTCTTATTTCATTTTTTCTCTTTTCCTTGAAAGGAGCATGCCTTTTTTATATTTCCTAAGCTACTGTGAATGGAGAGAACCTTTCTGGTTGTTGAATCTGTCATCAAGAACTTTGATCTATCCAAGATGTTAATGGTCTTTGTTCCATTATCTACAGGTTTGAGCTCCTAGTTTAAATTCATTGCGTACATTAGGTTGTTATGTTCTAATTCTGTTTTGGATTCTTGTTATTAAGTTCTTCACCTGTTGCCTGTTAACCCTGCACACAAGCTGTTCCTTCCATGTACTTTCTCTCTGATGTGA
Organism: Micronycteris hirsuta; assembly: GCA_004026765.1. NCBI lineage: Eukaryota > Metazoa > Chordata > Mammalia > Chiroptera > Phyllostomidae > Micronycteris > Micronycteris hirsuta. The sequence continues at coordinate 17,251 of PVJI01021301.1, forward strand.
AAGACGACAACCATAGAGGTCCTTCCTGACATCGAGGGATAAAGGGATGCTGAAGTTGGAAGAGCTGACCATTAATCAGCAATGCTTTCAGAGGAAGATCTTAATTAAAAGTGGGGAGTAAGACTAACTGCAATTTTTCACAAACGTAATCAGTCAGGATGGTCAAGGGGAGTGGCTAGGGTTTATGGAGGTTCTCACACTCTATGTAATTGCAAGGACCCTACACGTGAGAACTGTACAGAAAGGACTCTGTGTTTACAGTGAGGCTCTATGGTTTTAACCTCCCCTTCCCTTAACTTCCCATCCCCTTCTATAAATACCCCTCCACCTTCGCACGCAGGCCAGAGAGTACATGTGGCTTGCTGCGTCTGCATGCCCCAAGTTTGTAACACTTTCTTTTTCCTGAATAAATCCTTTTTGGTGACAAAACACCTAGTTGATATTTTTTCAGATGACATTGTATATACACAATGGCATATTAGTGTTAAGAGGAACAAAATTATTTTTTTTTTAGCTTCATGTATCTCCTTTATTTCTCACATCAAGTTCATGCTAAAAAACGAACAAACAAAAAACCTTTCAGTTTTATCTTCAGAAGAGATGGCCTGTTTTCTTCTCTATGCCTCTCATGCCACCAGCCTAGTCCATGACCATCTCTAACCTAAATCACAACACAGAGGCCAGATCTTTTACAATTTCGACTTTCCATTGATGGCTTCCCCACGCCCTAAAAATACAATTCATACACCTTGCCATGATCTTAAGACCCTTGCACGATTGGCCACCCCTTTGATATTTCATACCACCCTTCCCAAACTTTCTGTGGCCTAGCCATGCTGACCTTTATCATTTCCTTGTACACACCTTTCAGACTTTAGGACATTTGGCTTACAATTCTCTCACAGTTGACTGGCTCTCTCTCTTCCTTCAGTCTTTTTTTTTTAATATATTTTATTGATTATGCTATTACAGTTGTCTCATTTCCCCCCCTTTATTCCCCTCCACCCCACACCACCCCATTCCCCGCCCTTTAGTTTTTGTCCATGGGTCATACATATAAGTTCTTTGGTTTCTACATTTACCATACTATTCTTAACCTCCTCCTGTCTGTTTTCTACCTACCATTTATGCTACTTTTTCCTCCTCTCTCCCCCTCCCACTCCCCTGTTGATATCCCTCCATACCTTACATAAATCCCTTTAACATTTCATCTAATAAAGGCTGGGTGATGATGAACTCCTTGAACTTGACCTTATCTGGGAAGCACTTTATCTGCCCTTCCATTCTAAATGAAAGTTTTGCTGGATAGAGTATTCTTGGATGTAGGTCCTTACGTTTCATGACTTGGTATACTTCTTTCTGGCCCCTTCTTGCTTGAAAGGTCTCCTTTGAGAAATCAGCTGACAGTCTTACAGGAATTCTTTTGTAGGTAACTGTCTCCTTTTCTCTTGCTGCTTATGAGATTCTCTTCTTATTTTTAATCTTGGGTAATGTAATTATGTGTGCCTTGGTGTGTTCGTCTTTGGGTCAAACTTCTTTAGAACTCTCCAAGCTTCCTGGACTTTCTGGAAGTCTATTTCCTTCACCAGATTGGGGAAGTTCTCCTTCATTATTTGTTCAAATAAGTTTTCAATTCCTTGATCTTCCTCTTCTCCTTCTGGCACTCCTATGACTCGGATGTTGGGACATTTAAAGATGTCCTGGAGGTTCCTAAGCTTCTCCTCATTTGTTTGAATTCTTGTTTCTTCAAGGAGTGAAATTCTGATACACACTATAATGTAGATGATATAACCACAAAACTAGCTCAAAATAGTCCCATCCTATTTGATGATACTGAGTGGCTCTTCAGAGACAACAGACCAAGAATGTAAGTCATGCAGCCAGGGCATATGCAGAGGAGAGAACTTTGGCCTCCAGCTGCACCTGGAACCAAAGTTGTACCCCATCTCCCACCCTTCCATACACAGAACCAAAGGACAAGGGCAGACCCAGAACTTGAACACTGGAATGCTTTCCAAGGGTCCACTGTCGAGGGAAATCTGGTGTTGATGCCCCTTTACCATAAATGGCCAAGCTCCCACAAGCACTTCTGTATATCTGTTCCCCCAGTTCCATAAAACCCTTGGCCTGGTCCAGCGAGCAACATAGATCTGAAGCACCACTAGAGCTCCAATCTTCTCAGTTGGTGCCTTCTCCATCAATAAACTGTTTCTGTGCCAAACTCTGACATTTTCAGTTTTGACCTTTGGAATTCTTAGGAACACAAATTTGGCTTTGGTAACAAAACTTGAAATCATTATGGTAGGTGAGAGAAGCCAGATACTAAAGAACAAATACTCTATGATTCCACTTATATGAGGTACCCGGAGCACTCAAATTCATAAAGACAGAAAGAACAGAGGTCACCAGGGACTGGGAGGAGGGGCAGTAGGAGTAATAGTTTAGTGTGTTCTGAAACCAGACAGAGGTGACAACTGCAGAACACTGTGAATGTGCTGAATGCCACTGAACTATACACGTTAAATGGTTAAAATGGTGAATTTTATATTACATTTATTTTACTACAATAAACATAATAAAAAATCCAAGAATTAAACTTGTTAGAATTATTACAGAGAGGAACAAAGTGACTGAGTGAGGACCTTACCCACAAGGAAAGATTTAGAACCTGAGTTGCAAAGTTATTTTTGTCCCTTAGACCCATTATATTCCATTTATTAAACTTTCATTCTTCGTAAGATTTTGAGTTTATAAGTAGCCAAACTAACTTCTCTGGATAGCTGGTGTGTCTTTGAACCAACAACACTAAAAGAAACCAAGAAACACACAGCACAATATTACCCTGGTTGACGTCTGGTTGGTAGACAGGCCACCTTGACATCAGGTCAGCTCCACAAAAAAGGCAGCACCAGCAGCACCTCAACTCTGCTGGCCTAGACTCACCATCATAAAGGACATTTTTGATAAAAGCACGGTTGTGATTTATAGAAACACAAGCCTTCAAGTCTCTGTGACTCTATCCCCTTCTGATCATCTAGTTGTGGATAGAGGACCAGAAAACAACTTTGAAACTATCATTAAGTAGTAATACTAAATAGTGGTAGAAACTTCTTTTTTAGTGAAGTTCACTGTTTATGCCATACCATTAGCCTTGAAGTGACTCACTCCCCACTTGCAATTAGTGCTTCATTCAAAGTAAAGCCAGACAAGGAAAAATAGAACCACTAGGGAATCTCAATCAGAAAAGGGTTCCCATAGTTTTAATCTCTAATCAAGTACTAAGTCATCCTGCCACCATCTACAGCTTTTATGATAAAAGTACATCTTTTCCAAGCCACAGCATAAAACATGGGGAGGAGCCAAGCAGAGGAATAGCTGATTGCTTGTCCTCAAATTGTTCTTTCCTGCTCTGGCAGGGTGGCTCAGTTGGTTGGGTATCAACCCGAATTCCCAGTTGGGTGCACGAGAGAGGCAGCCAATCGATGTTTCTCTTTCACATTGATGTTTCTCTCCCTCTCTCCCTCCTTTTCCCTCTGTCTAAAATCAACAGGCGTGTCCTCGGGTGAGGATTAAAAAAGACTGTTCTTTCCTAACTTCTCCTGGAAGATTGCTCCTGTAATGATCTGAACAAAACATCTACAACATCATATAATACAACAAGAACTTAATTAAATCAGCCCTGATGGGTTGCTCAGTTAGTAGGAGCATCGTCCCATACACCGAAAGGTTGCAGGCTGCAGGTTCAATCCCAGGTCAGGGCACATACCTATGTTGCAAGTTCGATCATGGGTGGCACGTACAAAGGCAACTAACTGATGTTTCTCTCTCTCTCTCTCTGCCTCTCCCTCTCCCCCCACCAAATCAATATCAACAAACATAAACTCAGGTGAGGAAAAAAACAGCTTTAAAAAAGAATTAAATCCATTTGGCTAAATAAATTTCAAGGTACTGAACTTTTTTGTGAAAAATTTATGAAAAAACATTTATGTATATTTAATCTCTCAGCAATGGAAAGAAAATGTGATTATTTTATTAACAGTATGACAGGCACAAGTATTTTTCTACTACAAGCCACTATAAGAAATACAGAATTTCTGTTGACTACATAAAGAATCAAGAAATACACATTAGCCCTGGCTGGTGTAGCTCAGTGGATTGAGCACTGGCCTGCGAACAAAAGGGTTGCCAGTTCAATTCCCAGTCAGGGCACATGCCTGGGGTGTGGGCCAGGTCCCCAGTAGGGGGCATGTGAGAGGCAACTACACATTGATGTTTCTCTCATTCTTTCTCCTTCCCTTCCCCTCTCTCTAAAAATAAATAAAATCTTTAAAAAAAAAGAAATATACATTAGAAGCCTCTTATCTATAGACTAGAAATGCACTGAAATAATCACAGCTGCCTTCAATTATGTTATATAAGTGGTACATACGAAATGATGAATGATTGAACTAAGAATTCCTCTATGACCACATCGCAAAGCCAGGGCGTGCCCTGCATACCCATGCACCATGCTTCAGCTCTTGTGCTATTACACTCCAGCTTTGGCAATTCAGGTGGATATACTATCAACCAATCTATCAAATGGCCATGTGGTTTTTAAATTTCTTCCTGGACCATCCCCTAAAGGAGTCTCCAAACAATAGGAAATGTGATCATGCCATTTCAGGTAGGATTTGTCTTCAATAATGTCCTAAGTTACTGGGTACATTTGGTGTTGACTGGTTACTCTGAAGTCATTCTGAGACTTAAATTACAATGGGCATGGTCCACACATGTGTCTTTCTGCTTGAAGAACAATGCCAGCTAATATATCAAGTCAGAGAGCACATCCACAAGGCAGGTAACATGATGCATGGACAGAGACCATGCCTACCTACCTTCCTCCATGGGTCATGGGAAGTGGAGGCATGTAATGACCCTACAGCCTCCTACAGGTGGATACACACTAAAACTATAGTGTGTCATCTCTAGGGCTGGGCCATTGCAAAGGTCCTGGCACTGCTTGGGGGTTGGGGCCCAGGGCCGCAGTTGGAGAAACATGTGTCCAGATACCTGTCATCTGTTGTGTTCCTGCTGGGCCACACCACCAGGGTGCTAAAGAAGGGACATCTGGGCAGCAGCATGCCCCTTTCCTCTCACCACCCACAGGCTGAAGATACTTGATGACGTGGGGAACCTGTGAAAAGATTCCTGTTGGCCTCACTCTGAGAATGTTTTTCCTAAAGCCTCTTTCATTCTGCTCTGCCCTCCACCTCCTGCTACAAGAGTGGAAACAGATGCATTGGGAGGCTCCCACAGGGAGTCACTAAGCTTTGCCATGTGCTGCCAGCACATGGGTTTTCCTGGGTGGGCAAAGAGTCCTGCAAGGGGCCCAAGGGCACAGGACAGTCAGACAGCATTGTAGGGCAGCTACAAGCCTATGTCCCAGCCCACACCTGATACCCCTGGGGACTGAGCTTCCTGACTGCATTCCTCTTAGAGGAGGTCTGCCCTAACTGTTGTGTGGACCCTGCCAACATAGCTTTTTCTGCAGGCAAAATGCCAATGATGTGATAGTTGCTTCCCATATCAGCAGGAAGCAATTTCCCTCACACATCCCACTGTGGCTGGTATGAGCCTGACAGAGGCAGTAAGCCACTCTTGAAGTCACTCTAATGTCTGAACTGCCTGGACCTAGTGAGAGCTCAATAAACACTATGCGAACGAGCAAGGAGAAAAACACTGGGCAGCTGCCCAAAGGGTGGAGCTCAGAGCACCCAGCATGCCCAAGGCCCCGTGTGAACTTCCTTCTGTTGTCACATGCACTTGTCTAAATTAGAGCCACCGAGGACCCCGGCCTCTGAGACCACTCTGCAAGTTATGGCAGCTGCTCAGGGGTGCTGCCAGGATGTGTGCACTCTCCAATCTCAGCTACATGCTTCAAGAAAGGAAGGGCACTGAGGAAACCCAGCACACAGATGGGCCACATCAAGGCCTGCCAGGGCTCTCTGCTCCATCCTCTCCATCAGCTCAGACTAGCAGGTGGGGCTAAGAAGGGCCCTAAACAGTGTAGCTGGACAATCCCAGGCACCTTCTTAGGAGGTTGAAATCATTTCTATTCTACCTGTTGGCTTACGAATGCTCGGTGGTCCCTGTGAGGAGAATGAAAGGCAAATGCAGACTGAGGGATAGTAATGCCACTTGTGAGCAGTAAACAAAAAAAGGCACTTCACTGTCTTGGAGATTTTTTATAATGCACCTCAGGAAAAAGGCTTCTACTTTACTATAACTCACCAAATTGAAGAAAAAGCATAAGTCACAACTCAGAGAACTAACCCAGAAGCTCCACGCATTCCACTGTGGATTCCTCCCTAAGAGATGGATGCTACTGAAATAATAAAAAGTACTGTAGGTGCAACTTCACTGCAAACACCCGGATACCATTCAGGTGGAGAAACACCCAATGGAGAAATTCCCAAGTGACCATATATCTTGATACATTAGGGAATGAACAGACTGCATATTCCTTTTTAAAAGCTGATGCTGCTCTTACAGATAGGACTACAACCAGGCAGCTGGCTTTTAGCTCTGACGTGTCTCCTCAGTAGATATGTGTCTCCTAAGACTTCTCTGGGCACTGCTTTTCCCCAGCATCTACCAATCACAGCTGCCCTGGGCTTGGGGACAGGGGAGCCCTGTCTCTCCTTGCATGGATCCCTCCACGGGCCTGTGGTAATCCCTCCCAGCACAGCCGCCCTTGCAGCCCAGGTGAAACAGAGTGCGTCTACTAAAAGAGTGGTTCTCCTCCATGCTCTCTGAGCACTGGGTCTACCTGTCACTGTTGGCAAGTGTGGGGCTGAGCAGGGTGGTGATAAAATGCCTTGTTTTGCAGTAGGCCAAGCAGATCACAAAAGAAAGCTGGAAATTCAGGCTGGAGTTGGGCCCTTCACATCTGCATACTTAATATTTACCCATTTTGTTAACCCTGGAATCATCAGGGCACCAGCTGGGGGATTCTCCCACTGTACACAAGGTTTCCCTAGGCCATATTGGTTCAAAGGACTCAAACAAATTTAGTTCAATACTTGTTCTTGGGGTTGACTACCCTCATCAACCTGATTCAAAGGCTAATTTCACCTCTACTATATATAATCCTGCCCCTGGTGCTGGAGAGGGAGGTGGCAGGAGACTGCCAATGAGCATGACTGACATTATTATGAAGTAGATTTTAAGACTGGCTCAAGATAATAACTATATTGTAGGACAATGGCTGGCTGCACAAGGAGAGGCCAGATGAATGAGGAGGGTACATTCACTGGCTGGACACATCCTTGACCCTACATAGCCCAATTCAAAGACAAGGAGTTGGGCCAAGCCTCCCACACTCCACAGCAGCACCAGACAGAGAACTTCTGAGATGATGAAAATGGCCAAATCTGTGCTGTCCAGGACAGTGGTCACTAGCTCTCAAGCACTTGAAAAGTGTCTAGTGCAACTGAAAAGCTAAATCTAATTCAAATTACTTTACACTCAAATATGAATAGTTTAAAACTGCATTGGGTGGTATGTGTACTAACCAGATACGATGGCATTTGTAATGAGGGGTGACAACTTCAGCTGACTGGTCTCTCAGAGCAATCATTGGTACCACTCACACACTGGAGTGAGGAGAGAGGAGACTCAGGAAGCCGCCCAAAGAGAGGGGACAGAGGATGCCTAGCAGCCATGCAGGCAGGCTAGGAGCCAGGCCTCCCTCTTATGCTCTTCCCTCTTATGTCTGCTGGTTCTGTGTAGCAGCCTGTGCCTTGTCACTTGTACAAGAAGAGCTGGACTCTCTTTCTTGATTGTCGGAAGGGAACAGAAAGCATCTCAGAATCACCAAACACACTGGCTGCCACAGGCTATGCCTGAAAATAGTTTCACTCAAAAAAATGTCACTATGGAAAAAAATATGGAGGCCCTCTAGAAAAATCAAGAACAGAGTAACCATATGACCCAGCAATCCCTCTTCTGGGTATCTGCCTGAAAAATTTAAAAACACTTATTAGTAAAGATATATGCACCATATATTCATTGAAACAACTCAAGTGTTTTATGATGGATGATTGGATAAAGAAGTGGTATATATACCCAATGGAATACTACTAAGGTTTAAAAAGATTAAATACTGCCATCTGCAACAAGACAGATGAATCTTAAAGAGTGTTTTGTTAAATGAAATAAGTCAGACAGAAAAGGACAAGAACTATATGATTTCACTCGTATGTGGAATATCAAACAAAAAGCAACACACACAACAAACAATGAGATATCACCTCACACTTGCCAATAAATGAACAACAAGTGTTGGAGAGGCTGTGGAGAAAAGGGAACCCTCATGCACTGTTGGTCGATATGGAGACTGGTGCAACCACTGTGGAAAATAGTATGGAGTTTCCTCAAAAAATTAAAAATGGAACTGCCTTTTGATCCAGCAATCCCACTTCTAAATATATATCCTAAGAATCTGGAAACACCAGTTCAAAAGAATATAGCACCCCTATGTTTACTGCAGTGTTATTTACAATAGCTAAGGTCTGGAAACAGCCCAACTGCCCATCAGCACATGCGTAGATAAAAAGTTGTGGCTCATTTACACAATGGAATAAATGCTATGTGGCCATAAAAAGAAGGAAATCTTACCTTTTGCAACAGCATGGAAGGACCTAGAGATTACTAGGCTAATTGAAATAAGCCAGTCAGAGAAATACAAATACCATATGATCTCACATTTATGTGGAATGTAATGAACAAAATGGAAATAGAGGCATGGATACATGGAGCAGACTAACAACTGCTGGAGAGGAGGAGCGGGGGGACTGATGAAAGAAGGTAAAGGGACTAGCCAAACAATATGTATGTATAACCCACGGACACAGGCAACAGTGTGGTGATGGCCTGAGGCAGGGAAGGTGGGGACTGGGTAAAGGCAGGCAAAGGCATGGGGGAAATGAGGACCTCTTTAATAGTGTCAACAACAAAGGAAAAAAATTAAAATAAATTAAAAAACCAATAGATTCAGACAACACAATGATGGCTACCAGAGGGCAAGGGGCTGGGGGACGATGAGGAGGGTGAAGGGGATCAAATATGTGGTGCTGGAAAGAGATTAGACTTCTCAGGTGGTGAGCAGACACAGAGCACACAGATGTCGTATTACAAACTTGTACACCTGAAATTTATATAATGTTATCAACAAATGTTATCCCCAAAATTTAACTAAACAAAAAAACCTCGATCCTGCCTCTCTGTTCACAGCTCGGGAGGGGAGAAGAAAGTGGGGAAAAACTTCAGACAGTAAAACCTCTAGAAAGAGCAGCACAGGACGGGGTATCATGTGGCTTCCTGACAGACCCTGAACTGTGTCATCTGGACCCTGGGAACAACACCGTTCAAATGGAGTGGGCAGGAGGCTGAGAGCTGAAAGGAATGGCATATTTTGACCCCCAAAGCTTTAGCAGCTATTTGGAGGAATGTCCCCGAGAGCGAATCTCTCTCTGGCCTGAACTTTTCAAATATCCTAAAGAGGCAAGACAGGGCCAGGAAGACAAGAAAGATGTGTTTCTGAGGCTACCCTCCCAAGAGTAGCTCTACAAATATATTTTAATTAAGGGCCTTTGCTAAATCACTTCCTCCTCCTCAAAAATAAGGGAGTTCAATTGAAGTACTGGGCTGAACTTCTAGGCAAAGGAACAACATGGTCCGTGCCTGGCCTGGGTCAGGGAGCATGTGTGCAAGGGGAGGAACTGCCTGCGCACCCACACCCACATAGCGTGCATACTACAAACACACACACAGATACCACACCCCCAAACACACACAGCATACATACATATACATAGACACACACCTCCCCAACACACATACACAGATGTGGCAGTGATTTCCACACGTGTGTAAACACGCAGTCCTGAGAATTTACACGTTTTGAGCACAGCTCCGTGTGATTCCTGTGTGAGCAAGTGTGGATCATGTCTGTGGGATGGGAATTCTCTAATAGGAATTTGGCAAAGGTGTATCTTAAAAAATTCTGGCTTGCTGATCCTTGAATATTGCTTTCACCTGGTC
>PVJI01021302.1:0-27211 GCA_004026765.1 Micronycteris hirsuta
GTGGGGTGGAGCAGGGGTGGGGGGTGGGGGTGGGGACGGAGGAAGGAGGCAGAGGCCAGACAGGCAGCACAGAGGGGACAGTAGGTGCGGCTTTCTCAGTTCACTCATTCAGCCCGTGGCTCCCACACACCTGCTCCTGCCAGCAGAACAGAAGGCAGAAGGCCCCCGCTCCCCTGGAGCTCATATTTAAACCCAGGAGGCCCCGCCAGAGGGCTGAGGAGTCACGTGATTAGGGAGGGCCAATTACAGCTGTCAGGGAAAGTCCTCCTCTGCACCTGGTATCTGAGCCCGGGCATGAGGCGGCAGCCACGGGGCTGGGTGGGGGCTGTTCTAGAGCAGGGTCAGGGAGACATGCCAAGTGCTGAAGGGGTTCTGACCTGCCCCCTCCAGTGCCAGCTCGCCCATGTCTCCAGCCAGCTTCCTCACGCTCACAGCCTCGGAGTCCCCCTGGATGTCAGGGACTGCGTTCCGACGGCCGGTCCGGTCACAGGAGATGAAGTCCGAGTAGGAGGACTCGACCTCCATCACGCCTGTCGCATCGCTCTTCAGGCCTGTGGGGACAAGGGCAGAAGGGCAGCAGGGAGTCCAGGTGCATCCTGCAGGGAGGACATGGCTCGGTCCCCCCGCACTGGCATCTTCCGACAGAACGGCAGTTATGGCCTTGGTCACTGAAGACGCAGCAGAAAGCACAGAAAAGGTGCAAAGGACACAATGTCCCTGAAATTTCACACACAGAAAACCGCCGACGTTTTAAAGAACATCTTTGTCTTTTGAGTAAAGTTATCGATAAATATCTCCACATTCGTCACTGTCACATGCCAGCCCTGACCTGAGTGGCTCATTGGCTGGGCGTCGTCCTGCAAAGTGAAAGAATCGCTGGTTCAATTCCCAGCAGGACACATGCCTGGGTTGTGGGTCAGTCCCTGGTTGGGGTGTGTGCAAGAGGCAATTGATCTATGTTTCTCTCACACATCGGTGTTTCTCTCCCTTTCTCCCTCCCTCCCCTCACTCTAAAAAGAAGTAAAATCTTAAAAAAATAAAAAATCCGTGCCAGGCGCTGGCTGAGTGCTGCAGATGCAGGAATGCATAGGTCAGCCACGGACCCTGCCTTCAGTTACCTAAGTTACCTTGCACCTGTAACTACCATGGTGCTCGGGGCTTCTAGGGAGAAGGCAGGGCACTGGGTAACTGCCAGGGCCTGCCCAAGGCCGAGGGCCAGGGATCCGAGGAGCAACAGGCGTCACCAAGACAAGGAGTTGAGGGAAGAGCACACCGCTGGGGAACAGCACGTGCAAAGGCTCTGAGTGGGACGTAAGCACAGAGCTGCAGGCTGAGGATGGGGAGGCACGGCAGCGACACCCAGTTCGCTGAGGAGCTGGGCAGGGCCCGACCACATCCGCGGCTTGGCCCTGAGGTGTGGAGGCCACGTTGTGAAGGGTCAGCTCTGCATTTTCAGAGATGATCGGGCTGGAGCAGGGCCCAGGAGGGGGAAGCTGAGCTCCCACAGAGGTCAGGCGTGACAAAGATGGTGGGCGTAGGAAGGTGGCAGTGGTCAGACCCTACGTGAAATCTGGAGGATAAATCAACAGGCCTTGGTGTTCGACTGATGGGAACTGAGCCTTCCGGTGAGAGTAGGTGGGCGGGAGCGTGGTCTCCTGAGATGCGGAGCAGCCGAGGAGGAGTATTTTGGGGAGTGATGGTGGGTGAAGATTAAGAGTTCTATTCGACCATGTTAACTCTGAGATGCTTGCAAGCCCTCCGAGGGGAAAGGGAAAAGGAAGGGGGTGCTTAGAAGAGAGATGGGGTACGGCATGGGGAAGGAAGACAGGAAATTAGAGGTTACTGCTAGTGGTTAACAACCCCGGTGGCTGATTACAGAGCCTAGAGAGAGGAGAGAACCGTGTATATCAAGAAGGGCCGCATATATTTTAAAAATGTTTGGGGATCATACCATGCATTGTATTTTATAGCCCACTATTTGGAATACTCTAGAACATCTCATTAAGGTTCCCTATCAATGATTTTTGTACCTGCATACTTGGATATACTACAATTTTATCTGTCCCCTACAAGTGAACATGGAGGTACTTCCCAGTTTCACATGATTACAGACAGTAGTAGGTCTTTATGTAAATCCTTAGAGAATGTTCCTAGAAGTAGAACGGAGGGGCTAAAGGGAAGGAGGAAATAGTTTGAAGTCACATTTCCAAGCTGCCTTCCCGACCAGCACAGTGGTACGGCTAAGGGTGCTGACTGCCTGTGTGGCTAACAACCCGCGGACAACGGAAGTCAGCCCTCCACACGGTCAGACTGCCAGCTGCTGGCTGACCCCGAACAATGCAGGTTTGAAATGCGTGGTTCAATTGAAAAAGCAATCCGCTTGTAAATGGATGCATGCAGTTCAAACCCACACTGTTCAAGAGTCAACTGTATTTATAATGATGAGAAATGAAGCATGAAACTTTACAAGTTCATCACTGTTCCTACTTCTCTTCCCAGCAGAGGCACAGAAGATTGTCCATTCATCTGCACCCTTGCCAACAAGCATTGCTATTATATGAAAAACTGTACCTGCTCTGGGGACATGAGTGTCTCTCGATGACCACCTGTGATTTTTCTGAAGGCAATCAGACTACGCGGGCACCGCCTAGACGCTGGCAACTGGGCAGGGCCTGCTTTGGGAAGTGGGAGGGGGTCTAAGCCGCTGGCCTGACCACACACGTTCAGAGTCCTCCTAGGTGCGGTGGGTCCAGCAAATCCCAGTTCTAGACACATGCGGGCAAAATGCCAGCGTTCTCTGCAGGGTGAGGATGCTTACCGCATGTGGTCAGTAACGGCAAACCGTAGGGAGCCCTCTGAACGTCCAGCCGGAGGCCAGGCATTACATGAATTATAACGTGCTTATAAAAAAGAAATGCACCAGATGGACCTGTACTGATATAGCAAGGGTTCTGAGATAAACTGTTAATTGAAAAATGTAGGCTGCAAAACGGCCTAAAATAAAACCCAGTTTCTGTGCTGAAAGAGCAGATACAGGCAGAAGAAAACCCTGCCAAGTGTGGTTCTTTGTGACTAAGGGGAACTTTCACTGCTAAGACTGTATTTTTGTCAAGGCAGAAGTTCTTACATGCTCAGGCTATTGTGTGATGCTCCCCGAAGGTGATGTCGGTTGGCAGCACATGCTTCAAAGTGCCTGGAGGGTGCGGGGGCGGCTCAGTAAATGCTCTGGGGATGTGTATGTGTATGTGTGTACACGTGAGAGAAGGGGATGGAGAGAGGGAGGAGGAGAGAGGGAGGAGGGGAGAGGGAGGGAGAGGAGTTGGGGGGAGGGAGAGGAGCTGGGGGGAGGGAGAGAGGAGGGGCTGGCCAGCATGGAGGGCTGGAGCCACATCTCACAGCCTCTTGCTCGGAAGGGACACCTGAAAAATCAATCAGGGCACTAAAGATCAGGCGTGGGAGACAGGGAGGCATCCAGCCATAGAGAAAAGAGGGTGACTTTGTGCTGTGAACCTGGTCCTGCCACCTGACCTTGGGCAGGACTCTGCCCCTTGCCCGCCAGACTCGAGCTCCACCGTTTGTTACCCCCTGGGTTGAAGGTGGGGCAGCAATTCCGACTCGGGCGACCCCCCAGAGCTCCAGCAGAGGGCGCGCCCAGCCTGCCTTGGTCTCGGCTGCCTCCAGAGAAAGAGGCTGCCCAGCCTTTGTGCTTTGGCTCCTTCTCAGCAGCCAACAAACAACAACAAAAAACTCTCTGAAATCCCAGAGGCGGTTCCTTCTGCAGGTCACAGAAGTTTCACCCTTGCACTCTCCCTCTGGGCAAACTGCTCAAAGCTTCGAACAGGGGAACGGCACCAGCAGTAATAACAGCATACAAATTATGACCATTCTAACACTGAGGAAAGGTAACATTTACCAAGTCGTTACATATGTTTTCCATACCGCACTGACTCAACTGTCCCAACGGCTCTCTGAGGTCAGTGAGGGAAGTTCAGACCCATGACTCAGAGAGGCCCAGGCGGCCCAGGCTCATCCTCCGCGTTGCTCCTGCTGCCGGCAGGAAGGGACAGGCCCTGCGCAGGTCACACCATCTCCCCAGGCACCGTTTCCTGAGCTCTTTTCCCCCAACTAGAATGCTGGCTCCATGAGAATAAGGATTTTTATTTGGATTTTTTCTTCTTCTTTTTTAATTGTAACTCGAGGGCATGCCCATTGATTTTCAAGAGAGGGGAAGGGAGGGAGAGAAACATTGATGCAAAAGAAACGCCGATGGGTTGCCTCTCCCATGCGCCCCAACCTGGGACTGAACCTGCAACCCAGGCATGTGCCCTGGCTGGGAACTGAACCTGCGACCTTTTGGTTCACTAGACGACGCTTCAACTGAGCCACACCAGCCGGGGCTTTGTCTGGATTTTCACCAGGCTGGACTGAAAGGCCCGGTCCTAGGAGCTGGGCCAGCAGGCTCCGGAAGCTCCCTGCTCAGCCTCCTCACCAGCACAGAGAGCAGATGCTTGATAAACATCCTCAAGTTAAATCTGCGTCTATCTATCCCTCCATCCCTCTCTTCCTGTCTGCGGGGACCACACGGCGACTCTGTCCCAGGACTGCGGGGGGAGGCCTCTGTGCCCCAGAGCCTGCTGTGCTGATGTTGTCGTCTGGTATCTCCAGGACCTGACACCGTGGGATGAAGTTACAGGCTCCATCTAAAGGGAACAGACACCCTGGGCCTTGGCTCCCACCCCTGCCCGGCTGACCTTACAGGCTGCCTGGTGCAGGAAGCTGGCACTCCTGGCGCCAAGAGGGAAGTGTGCCGAACTCAAAGCACAATCCTGGAAAACACCAGCCCAGCCAACAAGCTCCAGCTGCGCCCCAACCCCCTCAGGGGACAGGGGCTCCAAAGGTGGGTCTGGGCTGTGTGTCTGGGGAGCTCGCCGACTGCGCGCACAGGGGTTCGCTTGTCCTCATTTGTCCTCATTTGTATTCTTCCCTCACTCTCTCCTCTTTAGAGCCAATGGCAAATGTGGGAATAAAGAGTCCTCAGGGCTAGAAATCACGTCAGAAAACGGGCTTCTCGGACTGTTAACGAGAGAGTGAACTGTCAGGGCCTCTCTGGGGAGTGACGCAGTGAGATGCAGCAAGAAACCGCGACTTTCCTTCCCATCCTTGAGCCGCTAAGCCAGTGTGTCTGCTAAGTCAGCTCACAATGATTTATGCTAATGATCCGAGTTATGCATAAAGACAAATGCCCAAAGATGTTCACCACAGTGTAACGCGTGAGAGTCAAAAACTAAAGACATCAACACGCGCTCCTGAGTGGACGTGCGGAATGGCCTGAGCAGAACATGGAGAAGCGCACACACTCAGCTAATTCACAGTTAAAGTAATGCCTGTGGGTACGTGTCATTCAGGCACTGAAATACCTGTGAACATCTTTAAAAGACATGGGGGAGCGTTCACACTGTTGTTACATGAAGAAGAATGTCAATGCCGTGATCACTTATATTAACACTCGGTTACGAGTAACTTAAGTACTCCTTGTATTTTCTAAATTTTTACAGTGAAAACATCCACTGTATTTTAAAAACATTGCACTTTTGAATGCGTGTGCATGTGGTGGAACACGTACAGGACACACGGGGAAAGAGTGGACATGGCGGCCTTCCCACAGACATGCCCGGAGGGAAGCGCTGTCCCGCGTCCCCCCGGAGCTCCTCCTCCCTCCCTCTTTCTTCTATTTAAACAGAAAGCTGTTTTCAGCTTGCCTTTTTCATTTACAAATATGAAGGAAAGCACTGATCATATCAAAGAAGAAAGCAATTAGTGTGGTCCATTTTTGATGGGTGATAACAATGAAATTGCCCTTTGGACATTTTTGTTCAACTCCTTTGATTTTACTGTTGAACGGCGCACAGAAGCCCCAAACTTAGACTTCACTCTCTCGTGCTTTAAGGTGCTGAGCGGAACGAAGTGCCGTGGAAGCGGCGACTCGAGCTGGCCGGCACGCACACTGCTGCGTCCGAGGGGCCTGGCCCAGAGCGGAGGCTCGGTGAACCCTTGGTGAATGAGTGACGCTGTGGACTCCAGGGCAGAAAGAGCCAGGGGGGTGCAGCCCTGCAGCACAGCGGTGGCCACAGGTCCGGCTCAGTCTCTAAGCAGGAGGGTGACCCCTGACGCGTCCCTTCCTCTCTCCCGGCTTCCTTTCCCCCATCTGAACAGTGAAGGCTGAACTATAATCGCCCAGTCTCTTCTAGTCCTGACATTCCATTCATTCCTCTACCCACTCATTCAGTGTCTTCCGAGCACCTTCTATACGCCAGGCACTGTTCCAAGTGCGGGGTATACACTGAAGCCTAAGGAGACATTTACAATTTGAAAAGAGAAACACACACTGACCAGGTAAATGAGTCTATCATCGCCGGCTGTGATAAGTGCTATGGAAGAACAGAACAGGGCTCTCTGCGTGTGGATGGTGTCAAAGGTCACATGCTCAGGGCAGGCCTTCCCGAGGAGCGGACCCTGGGCTGAGATCTCAGAAAAGTTGGGTGGAGGGTGGTCCAGGCAGAACTAACAGACCATCTGGGTCTACGGCAATCCAGTATCTCCTATCTCTGCTCCAGCCCGACACGGTGCACAAGAGTGACACGCTTTCCCTCTCCTTCATCCTCAGGAGGTTCTGGTGCCCTCCTGGGGTCTGGACTCTTGAAAGGCACCTGCCCGACCCTGAACGCCCAGGTCAGAAGGGAAGAGCCCTCCATTCCCTCGGTGGCCCAGGGCCAGAGGCTGCGGTTCCTACAGGTGCCTGCTCGATGCTGCAGGTCTCCCCACGGGAGCTGCCTTCTCTCCTGTGGGCCTTCCTGCTCCCCCAGCTCTGCAAACTGAAGAGGCTCCGGACTCTGCCAAAAGCTACACAGTCTGTTCCAAGTCTGCAGCTATTAGTCCTCAGTGCGCAGGCAGATTCCATTACAGCTCCAAATTGTTTTCCAAATATACCAAAAAGGTCATTTCCTGTTTTTTTTTCCTTTTAAAAAATTAAATATTTGCAGAGACCATACCAAAAGAAAGCAGACCGTTCTGCAGAGGACACAGAGCACAGAGCGAGATGTGATCCTGTGGGAGAGGCCTCCTGGGGGCGGGCAAATGCTCTGCAGTTTCTCCGAGCACAGGGCCGTGCGAAGCTGATGGAAACCCCAGGGCCCACTGCGCTGGCATTCCTAATTCGACGGAAGGGCTTCTCTCTGTGATGGGCAGCCAGAGCCACTGGGAGAGCAGAAAACTTGGGGCCCCAAAGCAAGCACATTCCGAGAACATGGGAATGGGCAGGGTGGCTGGTTCTAGCTGCGGGCAGCCTGCTGGGGACTGGCATCGTGCTCTACCTGGAGCCTTAGGGGCACATCCAGCTTGGAGTCACCAGAGAGGAGCCCGTCTCCTGCCAGGACAGCGCCTACTCTCTATTCAGAGAGTGGATCCTTAGTGCGGCTTTGCCTGGAAGCAGTAAGGCAAGGCCTTGGCCTGGGAGGGGTGCAGGTGGGGGGTGAGACCTGCAGCCCCAGTGTGGGCAGTGGGGAGACAAGCCATGGGAGTCCTCCCAGGGAGGAAGAAAGGGCAGGGTCCTGCAGTCACTTCCAGACTGCCAGCCCCCAGGGACACCCAACCCCTGGGCCTCTGCTGACCTCTGCAACCTCTGCCCCATTAGGGACCCGTGTTAAAGGCCCTCAGGAACAGCCCCCTCCTCTTCTGTTTATTTACTCCCTGGAATTCTTAACCTTTCCCTAAATAGGATATGCAGACAATTCCCAAATAGCCCCAGGCCTCTCTTAAGAGCTTGAGATTTGAGACTCTAACTGCCAGTTTAGCAGGCCCCTCCCCTATCTCTCCAGCAAGTCTAAGTTCGCCTGTCAAGTCACAAGACGGCTCCCTCCAGCCTTCCCCAGCTCTGCTGGGCACCACCTGCCCAGGCTGTTCAGTCAAGCAGGAAATCTGGTGCTGCCCCGGAGCCGCCCGCCTTCTTCACCATCCCTCGGAGTCCAGCACCCGGTCCTGTCATTTCCACCAGCACAACAGGGTCCTGTCATTTCTACCTGCAAAACGCAGCCTGAGTCAGCCCACCTCCCCCCGCCAAGGGCACCTCCTGGCTCTGTTTCCCACCAGCACCCTCATCGCATCCCTGCTTCCCCCTTGGCCTCCGCCCAAGCTCTGTGCTCCACACCAGCAGCCAGGGCGATGCTCTCAGACCAGGCATCAGGTCACGTGATTCCCTGCTTCCTTCAACCTCGGATGCTCTTCCATCCACATCTGGCGAAGTTCAAACTGCACACCAGCCCCTGCAATTCTGCACGGCTCTGGCCTGCCTTCCTCTGTGACCCTCTGCCTCATTTTCACTCTCTTCTTGTCCCATTTTGCTTGGACCAAACTGGCCCCTCTTTAATTCCTCAAAGCAGCTAAGCTCTTGCTGCCCTCCAGGTCTCCACAAAACTGTTCCCTCTGCCTAGAACATTCTCTGCCATCCTGCTCTTTACAGAGCCTCATCTGTGGATTCCAGGCCTTGACTTTTTGCATTTTCCTGCTCCAGGACCCCAGCATGGGGGTCCTGCAGGGAGCGAAACCTCCAGAATCCCTCTGCCCACTACGGCACACCAGGAGGCCTGGCTGGAGTCTTCCGAGGTGCAGCGGGCACAGCAAGGACTGTGGGGTCACCCCGCCTTCTGCCCTGACAGCTTAGTGAGTCTCGCGCCTGCTAATTCCTCTGCTATGAAATGGGGGTGTCACGACGGCTGGCTGGGAGGTGAACCGGCACTTGTGAAGCCCGCACCGCATGCCAGACTGCACCGAGCATCTTACAGGCAAGACCTCACTCAATCCCACAGCAACTCTGTGAGAGGATGGTCCTCATTCCCGTTCTTCAGAAGCGGGAGTGGAGGCACAGAGAGGGTAAGCGGCCTGCCAAGGTCATGTGCCCACTGAGTATGGCACAGGGTCGAGCCTACACTACTAGGCTTGGAGGCATGGAAATGAATCAGCATCGTGCCTGGCACATAATTAGGGTCTTTTAGAGTGTCCATTCCCTTCTCTCCCCTTCTTTCTCCTCTGTCCCCAGCCTTATAACAAGCCATTCCTGAAGGAAGAGCAAGAAAGCAGTTAAAGTCCCAAGAAAGCATTCGGTAATATGGGTGGAAACGTATACCCAGGTGTGTTTTACCCTCACTCAAGCAAAATTCTGTTTAGAATGTTCAGAACCTTTTTAGTGATGTAAGGTGTCCCTGAATTCTGCCACCAAATTCTATTTTTTTAAATATTTTTTTAATTATTTATTTATTTATTTTCAGAGAGAGGAGAAGGGAGGGAGAAAGAGCAATGTATGGTTGCCTCTTACATGGCCCTCACTGGGGACCTGGACTGCAACCCAGGCATGTGCCCCGACTGGGAATCGAACCGGGACCCTGTGGTTCCCAGCCCGCGCTCAATGCACTAAGCTACACTAGCCAGGCTCAAATTCTATTTTTTATCTAACTTCACAGCAGTGGTAAAAATCATTATTTGGGGTATAAATTTCACAGCTCTGACCCCACCCCCCCCACCCGGTGGCTACGTCTCTCCCTGAGGTGGGGCAGGGGCAGGGTGCACGTGGGGCTGGGGACTGGGGCAGGGACACAAATCTGCACTCCCTGACCGTCTGCGCTCCTGTGAGGCCTCTGGAAAGGGCCCAGACAGGCCAGCTGAATCACTGTGTGGAGACCGTGCCAGGTGTCCCTGGTCCCCTGCTGTTCACACATCATGTAAACTTGGTGAGGGCTCAGCTAAAAAGCGCGGTTCCCAGAGACCAGCAGTCCCCCTCATAGCGAGGAGGGGGAGGCAGGAAGGGAAACTGAGATTGTTTTCAAGCAGGACAGCCAACGTCCAGGGCCTGGTCTGAGCTGCAGCTCTGCTGATGCCTGACTGGGCACCTCTGGTGAGGTTCTTGCCCCTGACCTTGGGGGTGTGGAGTGTGGAATGCAGGGGTGAACGGGCCTCCTGTGGTGGCTCCGAAACGCTTCTCAAATTCTCTGGCATTCCCTTAGGAAGAGGTGAACTGAATGAGCTGGCCTTGGTGACTTGCTTCCATAAGAGGATGCAACAGATGCCGTGTGACTTCCAAGATGAGGTGAGAAACGGCCACACAGCTTCCAGCCGGCTCTCTCTCTGCACACTTGTTTCTGGAGCTTTGAGCTACACCTGGGAAGCCCCAGCCAGCCCCACACAGGGACTGCGTCTAGGGCCCCGAGCTCTCAGAGAGACATGGCAGCAGCTCCCAGCTGCGCTGGCCCCTAACTGCTCTGGCACCAGCCAATGTCTAACTGCAACTGCGTGAGCGATCCAGAAATGCCTAGCCAAGCTGTTCCCGAATTCCTGCCCCCCGAAACCACGAAAGACAGTAAGTGACTGCTGTTGTTTTCAACCACTAAGAACCGAAGGTGATGTACACCCAGCTCTGTGGCCCCTCTCCTTTCTCCAGAATTCCATAAAAAGCATGCCCCACATCCACTGCGGAGAAGGGAAAGATCTCATCTTTCTAAAATTAATGAATCCGTCTATTCATCCAGGCAACGGAATCTGTCGCTCACTGTGTACCAGGCTTGGGACGAGATGCCATGGACACGAAAACAGGAAAGCGCCCTCCTGCCCGCGAGGGAAGTTCGCGGTGCCATCAGGGAGCCCACGCTGACCGACTGCACACGGGACCCCACCCCCACCCCCACGCACTGAGTCTTCATGGGGACTGCAGCGCCCAGCCCAAGTGACCTGTGTAACTCCTAGTGACCCAGGACAGAGATTCCTCAGCCTGAACACCCTCTTCTCCGACCCAGCAGAAGAGAGAAGATCTCCTTGTTTTGCCATGTGCAGCACATGTAATTCATTCAATAGTCAGTCAGAGGATATGTACGGCAGTCTCCCGGGAGCCAGGCGTGACGCAAGTACTGGTACGTTTGCTCAACATCTGCCTTCCCTGTGGCTCCAAGAGGGTAGGTACCCTGCCTCTCTCATTTGTCTCTGCATCCCTCGCATAGTTCCTGACACTTATGAGATGCAGAATAAACTTACATGAATTAATAAACAAACAGACAAAATAAGAACATAAGAACATCCACCCTTTCAAGCCAGTGACTGAAATGGCCACGTGAGTCCTGGCTCCTGACCAGATAAATAACAATGGTAGTAACAAAATAAAAACGGCCACCGCTAAGGGGTGCATATCCTGCGTGTGAGACCTGGTAACAAGCGCTTTCCACAGGTCGTCTTATGTATGCTCCCCAGCAGCCCAGCACGATTAGGTCCCTCGTGCACATGGCCAGGACACACTGGAACCCTGGATTCACACCCAGGACTGGCTGGCCCCTAGGACCCAGGCCTCAAAGGTGGCACCTCTCTTTGGCTCAGGAAAGCAGAGCATGCTGAAGCCCTAGAAAAGGGTGAGCTTAAAGGGGTGGAAGTGGCGGGGGGGCGAGACTGACTGGAGGAGAAAAGGGGGTTCTCCTTTGTTCCCATTCACGCCCGCTCCACCGAGTCACCTGCCCGGCGAGAGCTGGACGCTAGCGCTGAGATTCCCGGCGCGCCCCTTCACTCCACCTCGCTCATTCAGTCCTGACCAAGGCCAGACCCTCTCCAGCAACGACCCTAAAGGCACTTCCAGAGGCACTGCGCTCCTCAACCCTCCCAAGAGCGAGCCCATGGGCTCAGAGAGGTGGCGAGAGTCACCGAGGCCCTCTGAACCGTCAGTGACCGTGTCGGGACTTGCGTCTGCGTTTCCTCACTCCCGATTCAGCACACCTTCCTCGGGACGGTGCGTCCTGGCGATGGCTCTGCCTGGTGCAGGCGAGACAGCGTCTGTCCTGTCCCCATCGGAGAAGTCTTCTGTTCCCACACTCCCTGCCCCTCCGGCTTTTCTCAGCGCACATGGCTACTCCTACCTGGGTCAAATAAGGCCACATACTGCAACAGTGGGGATGGCAGGCTTTCCGAGTGATCTACTGAGCACCTACCACAGTGCCTAATAACTGTTTCTCTAAAGGAACGAATGAACGAGTCAGGAGAGACAAACACGGAATCTGCTAACAGGAATAGAGAACTGCAGTTACATGTCCTCTGAGTGCCTAAGGGGTCCTACTTGCGCTGCCTCCTGAAGTTCCAAGGTGACAGCATCCCCATGAGTGCCCTTCCCGTCAGCCACAGCAAGGCGGAGACAGAAACCGAGCCAGCGGCTCAGACGACAAAAAGGCCCTGCACTGAGCCACCACTGGTTCTGACGCCCGTGGAGAATTGCGTGCCCATGACACCTTCGTCATTTTATGAGACGCTCCCTGAGAAAAGCCTACTTGACAGGTGACGCTAACGAATGAAATTACTCAGACAAAATCTCGTCTCTTGCCTATGTCAACCCCAAATTCGAGCTTGTAGCTTCTTGGCTAATAAAACCATTTATAAAATACATTGGGGCAAATTTTATTTGTCTAATTAAGCCTTAGGGAATGGCTCACTCCAGATCACCAAGATTCCCACACTGTTAGTCTTTCTTTCGAGTATCAAAACTTCATCTGGCGAGCCCTGGCCAGCACGGCTCGGGTGGTTGGAGCGTCGTCCCGTAACCGACGGGCTGCAGTTCAATTGCTGGTCAGGGCACATGCCTGTGCTGCAGGTTTGATCCCGGATCCAGGCACACACAGTCCCTGGTCCGGACACAGTCCTTGGTCTGGGCACAGGAGGCAACCACTTGCTGTCTCTATCACACCAATGTTTCTCTCTCTCCCCTCCTCTCTCTCTAGAAGCAATGAAAAAAATGTCCTGAGGTGAGGATAAAAACAAACTTCAGGGGGAAAAGAAAACCTTATCTGGAGAAAGGAGACAGGTGGTTGCCTAGGACGGGGCGGCTGGGGGCGGGAGGGTGGTGATGAAAGGGGGCGTCTCCCTGGGGTGATGGACACGCTCCTGCACTGCCTATGGCGATGGGTACACAGCTCTGGGAATATGCTGAAGGCCACTGAACTGTGTGCTTTTTTTTTTTTTAGTTATTTATTTTTAGAGAGAGGGGGAGGAAGAGGGGAAGAGGGAGAGAGACAGGGAGGGAGAGATCCATGTGTGAGAGAAACATGGATCAGTTGCCTTTCACATGCCCCCAACCCAGCCATGTGCCCTGACTGGGAATTGAAGCGGCAACCTTTAAGTTTGCAGGTCAGTGTTCAATCCGCTAAGCCACACCAACCAGGGCGAACTGTACACTTTAAATGGGTGAATTGCATGGCATGTGAGATATATCTCAATAAAGCTGGGGGGAAAAAAACACCGCATTTGAATTATAATGGATAGAAATTCTTCTCCTATATCACACTAATGCATTAATGTACTACCCACTAACCTTTTTTTTTAATTGAATTAATTGGGGTGACATTGATTAATAAAATTATCTAGGTTTCAAGTGTACAGCTCGGTAAGACATCGTCTGTGTACTGCACTGTGCGTTCACCACCCAAAGTCAAGTCTCCTTCCCTCACCTTTTACCGCCCTCCCCGCGTCTACCTCCCCTAGCCTTTCCTTAACGACTTCAGATGACTGCTGTCTGCGCAGCTTTTTAAAACCTGCTACAGCACAGCGCTGTTCTTGGTGTCATCATATACACGGCCGTTTGTCTGACATTACGCAGCCCCATGTTTTTTCTGCTCACTTTATTTTCTTCTAAAAAGGCCTTTTAGTTTTCAAGTTTGTTGGTGGAGCGCCTGTGCTCAGGGCATAAATCACCCGCTGAAGCCACGTGATCACGTCTGGCTGCGTGCTCTCTGGAGAATGACTGGATCTCTCTGTGCCTCGGTGTCTCCATATGCGACATAACAGAACCACCCTCGCCGGAGGTCTGGGAGGATTCAATAAGGTCACGTGTATAAAGCAGTTGATGCCGCTCTCGGCAGGGGAAACCCAGATTGAATTTCCGCCATCAACACTGTCCTTGCTACTGTCGGCAGAGTCGCCTGGAGCAACCCTTCTGAGGTACGGACCCCAAACCCGAAACCCACACAGTGCGTTCAGTCCCCTGGAGTGCTCGGTGAGATGAAGCAGGCTGGGGCACGACTTTGTCCCTGGACGTGGGAACATCCGTGGGATGACTCTGAGCTGCAGCAACATTAGGTAATTTGTCCTAGTTCATTGCTGAACAGGAAAACCCAGACCCCCGCTGGGTCTCCCATAACCCTGGCCCCTGCCGGACTGGCGTCCAAGGGGGCACACATGGGCACTCTGCAGACCAGCGGTTCTTAGAGCTCAGAGGTCACACACTTGTCCGGCCGTCCGAGGAAAGTTGTGCCCAGAAAAGTGTGTGTGTGTACACACAAAACTGTACTCACAGTTACAGGGGGCTCCTAAATCCCAGGAGGCCTACAGAGCCCTGGTTAAAAACCCCAGCTATACGTCGTCGCGATACGCCGAGGTTGCGGGTTTGATCCCCGGTCAAGGCACATATGAGAATCAACCAATGAGTGATGGATGCATAAATAAGTGGAAGAACAAGCTGATGTTTCTCTCTCTTTCTCTCTAAATAAACTTAAAAAACAAAACAAAACAAACAGCTCTAGGTTTCTTAGAACCCCAGAATTCTGAAGGTTTGGGGGCTCTGGCCTCGGACGTTCCCACAGCAGCTGGGACAGAGGCCCTTTGGAGGCCTGCCCTCCTGCGCTGGCCGTGGCCAGACAAACAGTCCTGGGAGCAGGCTGCCGCGTCCTAGTTCCTGCCAACATCTGCATTCAGGGGATTCCCAGGGGCACTGAGTCAGAGCAGGACACAGCCTGGAGGTTTGGAAGCTACTGTGGGGCAAGGCCCAGAGGCCTTGCTGATAGGCAGCCGGGGAGTCCCAACCCAGAGCAGCTGCCTGCCAGACAAGACTCAGCTCTGCCAACAGAGAGGAAGACTCTCAGGAGAGGTGCGGGAGGAAGGCTGGGCCGTGAGAGGGGGTCAGAGGAGCTGGGAATCCCCCAAACCCCCAGGACTAGTAGGACTCCAGCAGAGAAACAAAGGCTCGACACCCCACCCTAACTGCAAGGAGCCGGCACTGAAAGGGGGTGGTCAAGTTGGGGTGTAGGAAGGAGGTGAAAACATGGGTCAGACTGCTAAAAACTGCCAACTTATGCCAGAAACGTCTAGATACCATAAAAATATGAACACTGCCCCCCAAAGCAGCCACACTTGCAGGCCACTCATGTTCCAGGAACTGCGTTTTGCTCCCAGCGGAGGGCATCTCTCCTCATCTCATTCCTTGAGCTGGGCTCTGCTTGCTTTTGTTCTCCTATCGCAGCATTAACACTGCCAGAAGGTGCCCTAGTCTTCCTGAAAACAGCTTTACAGCAAGCAGCTGGTAGACAGGGAAGCTGACATCATACCCAAATTTGCTAAAAACCCCTGAGTATGATTCCTTCCACTTAAGTGGATGGCTAAAGAAACTTCTCGTGTAAGCCACCAGAGGTACACTGTCTTCCTGACACTATGAAGAAACTGGAAATAAATCACGGCTGTGAAAGTGCAGTGGGATACCATCTGACTTCTGGAAAGGGCAATCCTGCCCTTTCTTCACGGGGCCAAAGTTCCTCCCTAACTTCACTCAGAACCTCGTCTTGTCTTTCTTCAAGCGGAAATCGAGGCTCTTGGGCATACTGAGCGGTGCCACAGCAGAGCGGGGCGAACAACGGCCCACCCACCTGGTTTAGTTTCCTTTTCCTGCTCGCATCTCTTCGGATTCTCCGCTGTCCACGAGTCAGCTGCAGAACTTCTAAGGGACCAGAAGGAAAGAAAACGAGAGCCAGTCACACTCCAGCGTGGTGCACGGAGGCGGCCTCTCGGGAAGGCCGGGGAACGACGTCTGTGAACACACGGAAGGAACGTGCGCATCCTCCGGGTCGGGCAGACCTCCAGCCGGTCCTGCTGCAGGTGGGGGCACCCGAATGAAAGGACGTTCAATTAAACATATTGTGCAATGACAAAAAACAGAGGAAACCCCTGAAATGCTGGTAGGAAAGCGTTAAATCATGGCGCATCAATACAATGAGAGACGACATGGCTGTTGCAGAGAATGAGAGAGATTTCATTGTGCTGACGTGGAAAGCGATGTGCACGCTGTGCAGTTAGAAAGTTGTATAGAATGGTACATCCTATCGCTTTTTAATAAAAGTATGAGCGTGTTTGTCTAGGCTTAGAAAAAAGCATGCCACTGTGTAGATTCGTAGAAAATGGCCAACAGCAAACTACAAACAACGGCTCTCTCTGAGACTCAGAGTGGGGAGGGGCGGGGAGGAATGAACGACTTCCACTTTTTATCTTAACTCTTTCTGTTTTGGCTGAAAACTCTTAAAGAGGCATACATAACTTCCATAATCTACCTAAAATTATAAAATAGCAAGAGTGAGGGCAAAAGACATGTCCAGACAAAGACGGAGCAAGTTCACCATTCAGAGGCTCAGAACATTTGCCAACAGAAGGGAAGCGGAACACAAAGTAAGTGAGATTTTAGAATCAACAGCGAACAAAGAAATCAGTAAGTGTATTGGCAAATTTAAAGAAATACTGATTAAGTGAGACGCAGCTAATGGAGAAATGAGAGCAAGTTTGGCCACGTCTGACAGCGTTACACATTTTACAGTGACGACACTGAGGACGGCAGAGAGAGCACGACCAGAGCTTTTTAAGGTCCTTGATTATTTGGGACGAATACGGAAATACTGTTTTACTTTACACAAAATAGTGATGAGGCATATTGAAATTTTAAAAGTAAAATAACAAAACATAAAAATAGAATGCAGCCCTGGCTGGTGTGGCTCAGTGGATTGAGCGCAAACCTGTGAACCAAAGGGTTGCCGGTTCGATTCCCAGTCAGGGCACATGCCTGGGTTGCGGGCCAGGTCCCCAGTAGGGGGTGCACAAGAGGCAACCACACATTGATGTTTCTCTCCCTTTCTCCCTCCCTTCCCCTCTAAAAATAAATAAATAAAATCTTAAAAAAATATATAATGTATATATTCTAAACTAGCTAGCATGCTCTGGGTAGAAAAGGCTAATTACCCAGAAATGTCAATCCTTCCAAGATTACTACATAATTTTAATTAATTTTCAGTAAGAATACTAATAGCATTTTTGAAGGGGAAAATGGATACAATTAAAGCTCATATGGAATAATAAACATCTAAGAAAAATTAGCCAAGAAATAGGAAAATTATAAAAATATAAGTATTTGGGGGGGGTTGTTTTATGAGAAAATAAAAATTTACTATAAAGACATTATAATAAAAATATAAGGTATTAACATAAAAAAAGATAAGAAGGTCTACGACCTAGAACAGCAAGTCCAGATATAGACACATGAACGACCTTCTTCACGACAAGGGTGGGACCTCAGTGCGAAGCAGGAAAGACGGCGTGTTTAACAAATGGTGCTGGCATCTCTAGAACGAGGCCTGACTACCATTCTCATTATGTACAAAAAGAAATTCCACAGGGATTGAGGGTTCAAAATCAAAAACCATAAAAATATCAGAACAGTTAGGAAAATATTTGTACAACTTGAATTGGAGAAATTATTCTTAAACAAGATGAGAAATCAGACACTATGAAGGGAAAAATCAAAACCAGACATTTTACAATAAAAAAATAAAAATTTTCTGCCCTGGCCAGGTGGCTCCGTCGGCTGGAGCATTGTCCTGATGCTTCTGTTTCTCTCTCTCTCCCCCCACACCTTCCGCTCTCTCTCAAATCAAAACATATTCTCGGGTGAGGATTTAAAAAAATTTTTTCTATAAGTTTAGTAGAAAAAATGTAATGAACAGATAATAGATTAGGAAAAACAGTTGCAATGCATATGGAATCCTTGATATATATATATATATATATATATATATATATATATATATATATATATATATATATATATATATAAACAGCTCCCACAACTTGGGAAAAAGGCAAACAATTCATAAGAAAAATCTGTGAAGGAAACTCACAGAATAGTTGATGAAATGGCCAATGAACACCATGTAATGTTCAATCTCACTAGTAAGAATATACAAAGTAAACAGCCCTGACTGGCGTAGCTCAGTGGATTGAGCGTGGGCTGGGAACCAAAGGGTCGCAGGTTTGATTCCCAGTCAGGGCACATGCCTGGGTTGCAGGCCAGGTCCCCAGTGGGGGCCACGTGAGAGGCAACCACACACTGACGTTTCTCCCCCTCTCTTTCTCCCTCCCTTCCCCTCTCTAAAAATAAATAAAATCTTAAAAAAAAAAAGAGAAAAGAATATACAAAGTAAACAATCACCACCCACCCCCCCTCTGCTTAGTCACAAAATAAAACTATAGAGATGAAGGGAGGGAAGTGCGAAGGGCTGGTGAGTGGGAAGGAGGGTGAAAGGAAAGAAGGGAAAGAGTATCTAATATTGGTAAAGATTTAGGGAAATGGAAGTACTCACATATATTTGGGGAGAATGTAAACGAGGACTTCTTTGTAAAGTAGGATGATATTATCTAGGAAAATGTTAAATACACATACCCTCTGACCCAGAAATACCATTTTTGAAAATGTAACCTATAAAAATAAAAGCACCAGTAGAGGATTTATATGTAAAGATATTTAACGCAACAATATTTCTGGTAGAAGAAACCACAACGGGTAACAACCTGAGTATCTGTCAAAGGTGAGATGGCTGAACATACTGTGGTACCTCCAGACCTGTATCCCCGAAGGTAATTAAAAGAGTGATTTAGAGTTACACCTACTTGTAACGTATTTCTAGTGGGAAAAATAAACTGCAAAATAATAAAGTATGATCCCACTCTGACAAAACAAATAACCACATAATCTTACAAACACTGTGTCCATTTATACAGGAGCTTGGAGCAGGTATGGGCAGAAACACACCAAGCTGATAACACTGACAATCTCAGAGGATAGAAATGGGGACTAGAAGGGGGAAGGGAGATCGTAACTTTTTTACAAAGCTTCCAATTTTTAATTATCATATTTTGCTGTGTATAATGTGCACTTTTTTGCCCACATTTTTGAGGGAAAAATAAGGATGTGCACTATACATGGGTAGTACTGCTTCCGTATCTATATAAATGTTTTTAATTTTTTAAAAACAAGTGCTTACGCACTAAAAGTGTAACTCTAGAAAGCAGTAATGATATCCGTATGCAAAATAATACCCTGGAATATGATAATTGGTTTTGCTTCTAAATATAAATAAATATATAATTGAATTAAAAAATTAAAAGATTTTTTCCTGAAAGTTCGGGCCAAAACCATGGGAGTGCATTAGTATACATGGGAGCACATTATACACGGCAAAATATGGTAGTTACGATGAACACATGCATCACTTTAAGGAAAAATAAAAAAATAAAAATGGTAACAAACACACGCGAGCTCAGAAAGAACACTGGTAACCTATGTTGGCCGCTACCCCTTTACGTTTACATGGGGCAGTTAACTGCACTTGCTGTCACTTTCCTTTTTCGGTCAAAACAGAACAATTTATACAAAAACTCCATGGAGTGGAAAAAGTGTACTTTATTTCCTAAGCAGTTATGCCTCTTATTTTTTAATTTTTATTTATCATTATCAATCTGAGAGAGGGAGAAGAAAGGGAGAGAAGGGGAGAGCCTGACTTCTTGCTCCACTTAGTTACGCAATCATTGATTGGCTGACTGTTGTGTGCCCTGACCAGGGATCGAACCCTCAACCTTGCATATTGGGACAGTGCTCTAACCAACTGAGCTACCTGGCCAGGGCTTTGCCTCTTATTTTAAAGGGGGGAAAAATTAAATAAAAATAATTTCTCCCTTAAAATCCAAAATAAAGCCTAAAGCTTTGGCCTGAAGTTGCCCTGTGCAGGTGGGGTGCGGGCTGGTTCTGTGCTGGTGACCATTTGCAGTGGCTCTGTGCCCACGACTGCCCCCTCCCCCAGATCCACTGGAATCCACTCCTGGAGCGAGGGCACTGTCTGCTGGGAACCAAAGCCCTGAAAACCGCAGCGCCACGGCTCACAAGGCTCTCTTGGTCCCCAAGCAGATGCTTCCGTTCCTGTATCAACTGGGTCCTGGAGTTTAGAGAAGGGAAGTGGATTGTTTTGCAAACCATTTTATTATTATTATTTTAAATATGTTTATTGATTTGAGAGAGAGGAAGGGAGAGAGAGGGGAGGAAGAGAGAGAAACATCAACTGGTTGCCTCTCATATGTGCCCCGATCAGGGATTGAACCTACTCCCTAGGTGCGTGCTCTGACCAGGAATCAAAGCCCCGACCTTCTGGTTACGGGACGACGCTCCAACCAGCAGCTGCACCAGCCAGGGCTGCGACCACTGCTGACGGAAGGAGGAAGGAGCAGAGCCCAGTGGATAAAAGAAAAGAAAAAAGAAGAGGAACAGCATTTATAACAAGCTCCTGAAGGAGCGCTACCTATGCTGAACCTGCCATTTCAGTTATCTGGAAGGTACACTCTTCTTCTTTCATTTAGACTTTATTTATTCATTTTTAGAGAGAGGAGAAGGGAGGGAGAAAGACAGGGAGAGAAACAGCGACCGCTCACCTCTCACACGTGCCCAACCAGGCATGTGCCCTGACGGGGAATCGACGACCTTTCAGTTTGCAGGACGATGCCCAGCCCGCCAAGCCGCACCAGTCAGGGCTGGAAGGCACATTCTGTCCTCCCTGGTATGGAATGCTCGGCCTTTAACTTCCGTTATTTTGTTTCAGTGAAATAATAATGACACCTCACCCTTCTACAGCACTTCATCTCTTTACAACCACCCTGGGATAGGATCAGTGTCTATCATGCCCACTTACAGATGAAAATGAGGCCCAGAAAAGTTAAGGGCCTTTTTAGGTCACGCAG
This sequence comes from Micronycteris hirsuta, assembly GCA_004026765.1. Lineage (NCBI taxonomy): Eukaryota > Metazoa > Chordata > Mammalia > Chiroptera > Phyllostomidae > Micronycteris > Micronycteris hirsuta. The sequence continues at coordinate 20,884 of PVJI01021302.1, forward strand.
CAAGCTGGAAACAAAGCTGTAACACAAATTCAGTTCTCCAAACCTCAAGTCCAGTAGGAAGCTCAAGTCTGACATTGCAGACAGAAAGAGGAACCGCAGGCAAGTCGACGAGTGAAAACAGGCTCCTGGGAGGCACGCATCTGCCCTGCCCCTACGGACAAGTTCCAGCTAGGAGCGGTGCCGATCCACGCTAGCAAACACTCTTGCCCACGCGCCGGGACACGGCTGCCGCACCAGGGAAGGACAGCTCCCTGCATCACCAGGCCCGTCCTGTCCTCTGAACCTTCTCCTAACCCGAACCTTCGCCCATTTCCCTCTTCCCTTCCCCTCTGTGCTTTAGCCACACTGGCCTTTCCGTTTCCCCAACATCCCCCACGCTTCCCTGCCTTGGGCCCTTTCCCAAGTGTACCGCTCTCAGCCTGGACTCTTCTTTCCCGCTCCACAGCTCCCTTCTTCCTCCCGCCAGAGCTCTTGGCAGAACTGACTCCTCGCCTGGGTTTAAACAGCACCCCTTCACGCCAGCTCGCCCTGACCACACCCTCCCCCTCGTCCATCGCTCACTCGCCCCGTGGGCTTCACATGAGGAAGGTCTCGGCCTGTTTTATTGTAACACTCTCTACCTATCAATTTTCCTAGTGTCTGGCAGATATTAGATGCTCAATAAATATTGAATAAATACATGAAAATTTACTGAAGTGAACTGAAGCTTCATCTCAAATGCTACTGTCCCTCCAATTTCTCAGGTACAGCACTCTCCCTCTCTTGGGGCGCAAAATCACACGTGTTAGGTTATCTGAGTCTTTTTGAGCTAACAGCCTCTGAGCAACTTGTAAGTCTTACTTACCCAGGTATCCCCCAGAGCATCCCGCAAAATGCCTAACACGAAAAGGTGGATGGACTCATTCATACACACAGGGAAGTTCAAAGGCCGCAGCCTCCTGAAAACATGAGCACCCCTGAGATGCGCACACAGACTCTGCCCAGGGGGAAATTAAATCAGAACTGAACCTGACGTGCTGTGGCAGCGTATGTGGATGAAGGGGAAGCATGCTAATGGGAACTTACATCGGCAGAAACTTTCTGGTGCCGAACTGTAACTCTGTATCAGAGATCTAGAAAGTTCATGGCCTTTGCCTCGCCACGCCTTATTAAAAAATCAGAGAAGTGAAATCAGTGGGTGATTGAAGTTTGTTTTTCTGAACTGGTAGCTTTTCCTTCTGTGAACATGTTCTAATTTTGTAATAATAAATTTTTAAAAACCCCACACAATAAATGCTATAAAAACAAACCAACAGAAAATCCAGCAGTGATTTCAGATTATGGACTCGCCAGTCCCTGTTTCCTTACTAAACGTGGGCGTGCAGACCTGGCGTCCTCCACGCGGGGCCCCTACGTTTTGTGAGGACTTCCTCTCTTTGTCTGAGGCCCTGTGGGACAGGAAGGTGCCGGGAGTGAAAGCTTCAGCAGGGAGCAGCTCTCATTTCTCCCTAATGCAAATGCTGGCAAAGCTCCGAGAGTAAGGAAACGGAGGGAAAGCTTGGGAGTAATCAACTGAGCTCAAAACGAGGGCCCCCGTCCTGTAACGATTCATTCGCCCACCCACCTTCCTTGACGCCGAAGGCTCCACGAGACCGGAGGCTGCCTCTTCATCAGCCTGTTCACCTTGCCTCTTGCTTAGAACTGGCTGGCCCTCGGCACACTTTAGTGACTGTCAGAGACCGCGCCCCCAGAGTTCTAAGCGTAATGACCTAGGTCCCTGGGACATAGTAAGTGCGCATTAGCTACCAAATACTTCACTTCTTTAGTGCCGGAAGGTCCATTATTCAGTTTTGAAGAGCCAGGTTGAAAAGCAGTAATTTCTTGGAAGACAAGAGAGACTCTTTGGAAGGCTGGCTTCCTCCAGTAAGAGCGGATCCATTTTAATCGGCAATTGGGAATCACTCATTATCACAGCTGACTGTAACTTCCAAAGAAACAACTCTTTGAAAGAGCAGCGCGCATTCCAAGTTTTCAGAAAGCGTGTGTGATTTCCAGAAGGTGGTGAGCTCAGCTTTGAGTCGTGATTAATGACTTGTTTCCAAGAACTTTAGATTTGCCCGTCTGTCTCCACGTAGGAATCACTTCTGGTCCCTCGTTAAAGCAGCAGAATTAATCGGGCAGCTCAGCTTCTTGTCGCATTCAGCAAGTAACACCTCCCACCAGCTTCTTCCTTAAGTGGCTGGGCCAGGGTCCTCTGGCTCTAGGAGAACAGCACCCACTTCTGCTTTTGGCCTCCGCACCTGACTGGGTGACAGGAAGTAGCACTGAAGCTCAGCCTGAAGAGCCCAAGTGGCAGCTCCGAGGCCCGTCACAGGGGCTGCAACAATGCTCAAGGGGAGGGGTTGCACACGCTGGCCGGCACTGTCTCTCCGGAAACCGAACAGCAACTGATCCCGAGCATGTAAGTTCATGCTCTATACCGCGTCGCCCTCGAGGTGCCCCCCGAGATGGGTACAGCAGTGACTCCACTTTACAGACAGGAGAAGCAGGCTCTGCCGGAGGAGGCAATCTCTTCACGACGTCTCAGCAAAGAAGCGGTAAGGGCAGCGTGCTTAATGCTACCCTTGCCGGCTTCTCATGGAAGGACATATTGTCTAAACGGACAGAACTGTGGACACCAACCAGTCCAGGGGTGGAAAAGGCAAACACACATGGGGGCCAAGGGATGGCAGGAGACCGGAGACCAGACTGGGCAAGGGAATGGCATAGCTGGTAACAAACGCCCACCTGGAGGCATTCAAATCCAGATAAAAACTAAACCCCACACCACCCTGACTTCTCACTCCAGTTCACACGTCCCCATTTCGAGAGATGGAGAAACTGAGATTCGGGGCGGTGCCGGGGACAAGGCAGAACAGTGCGGTGGAAAGTTCAAGGGCTTCGGGGCGGGGCCAGTTCTCACAAGGAAATTCGGCTGTTACCTGTTAGCTCTCTGGGCCTCTTTCATGTGTAAGACGAAGATAATCTCTGCTTCACATCTTGGCTTTGAAGATCAAAAGAAACTGACATACGGGTAGGCAAAAGTAGGTTTACAGTTGTGAGTACGCAAAACACACAGTTTATTCTTGTATTATTATTTATTAGTTATTGTGCTTTTTTCTACATGGACAACTATAAAACTACTTTCTGCCTCACCCTGTATGTAAGATGCCCAGCCCTGGACGTGACTGTATTTCAGGGAGACAGAAGAGCCAAGTGAACTTTCGGGGGCGGGTGGAATCACGAGGGAGAGCACAGTGAAAACAGTGCTAACTCTGACCACTCGGAACCCAAGGCCACCACCACCTGTTCCTGAAGCCTGGATTTAGGGGGCATCCCACCACATTTCCACTCCCCCCACCACCGGCAGGGACCGTAAGGACCAGGTGGGTACTTACTTCCAGAATACTACCTCCTCACCACCAGCTTAGGAGGAGAGATGACTTTTTAAATCATCCAAAGTCTCAAGATCCTCGGGGTAGAGGGAGGCAGAGGCCCTGGCCTTCCCACTGCCCAAGCCCACGGCAGTTCTGTGGCAGCCACGGTACACAGTCCACAGTCTACCTCAAAGGGCTGAGCCGCTGGGGAAGACCGCAATTGCAGATATGCCGAGGGGCTCTGGGAAGCCCCCTGGCAACCCAGATCTTAATTCACACCGACAGTTTGTAAATGCCGCATCTTCCTGGGGGTTAGGGTCTCTGATGGCCTTAAAGATAAAAATCCCTAAAACTGCCAAGACCTGGAACCTTGGAGACTCAAAATCCAAGACGTGACAACTTCTTCTGCTTTTCTTTGTGCTTCGGCTCTGGTTGTCCTTTCCCAGAAGCAGCAGAGGCCATGCCCAGGTGAAATGAAGGGGGAGAGAGGCAAATGAAGGGGCTGCCCCTCCCCCTCGCCTCTCTTTTGCCAAGGCAGCCACTGGAACGGTGGGCTTTCAGTTAAACCTCGGCCTGCCGTGTCTCCTCTGTAGCTGCGTGCCAGGCTTTGCCCAGGCAACGGGGCACAGCGATGGACGAGACAGACTCCGGGAGAGGGTGCGTCTGGTCTAGTACCCAGTGACCTGCAGTTGTGCCAGCAATTCCGCAAGCACAGCTCAGGGAAACACTCGGGAAGAGTTCAGGAAAACGTGGGAACGTGTGGTGGAGACTCACCTTCAGCCAGCGGGGTCAGGGAGCGACAGCCCCTCCTGGTATAGGAAGGGATGAGCACAACGTGGAGCCTGGCCCTCGGGGGCTGCTCGGTCATGCTCGTTCTTTTTTCTCCTCCCCCCGACTGTGTGCGAGCAAGTGCACGCGCGTGTCATCACACACTCTCTCTCCTCAGGAGCACCACACCTGGCAAAACCATAAACTCAGAAGTAACTCAGCGGCGCCTGTTTCCCGTCCTCTTGTAATTCTCCTGGAGGCCCCGGCGTTTAGGCATTCTGGGATACGGACAACCAAAGGCACTTTGCTTCTTAAGCCCTAGGGGTCCTCCTCAAGGGGAAAGAAATACTGATGGCTGCTTCAAGCTGCAGTTGGAAACAGAGTGATCATCTGGATTCGCCCCCTCACTTGGGGGCAAATGAGGAAACGGGAGCCCAACGGCGTGAAGCACTGGCCCAGGGCCACGCAGTTCCCTTGGGAGGTCCTTCTGATACAGGATGGCTGTTTGTGTTCTCTTCAACTACTTCTACCCGCAGGTAGGGGAAGGTGGCCAGCCGTGTATCTCAAGCCACTTGAGAGCCCTCCGCTCAGGCACCCAACAGGTACCCAGCGGCTCAGAAGGTTTAAAATCCCGAAAACGTGCCCTGGCTGGCGTAGCTTGGTGGATTGAGCGCAGGCTGTGAACTAAAGGGTCGCGGTTCGATTCCCAGTCAGGGCACATGCCTGGGTTGCATGCCAGGTCCCTGGTGGGGGCCACATGAAGGGCAACCACACATGGATGTTTCTCTCCCTCTCTTCCTTCCCTTCTGTCTAAAAATAAATAAATAAAATCTTAAAAAAAAAAATCCCCAAAACAGACTAGACAAACAGAACGTCCAAGGGCTTACATGTTCTGTTTATGTTCTAGGGATAAACAGCCAATTTCTACACTTGATCTTAGCCAAAAGGCCGAGAAGCGATTAAACAGCCAATTTCTAAAAGGAAGCAATAAAAAGATCACAAAGCCAAAGTTGACAATTTCTAATGCTGCTTCCCATCTTGGAGTTCCCCACGAAGCTGCGGCAGCACTGTGGTGCATGTTATGAGATACTGTCATGAAACCTAATCATGTCTGTATCTTTAGTTTAAAGTATCATTCTTGTATCTGACTAAGGGTGAGTCTCCACTATACGAGGGAACGACTGTAGGGAATTTTCACTTTGACATTTACCTCTCAAGTGTTTAAAAATTTTTGTACCACCTTTGTGATCAGAAAAATATATATAAAGGTTTTTACAAATACCTATTTCTAAGGGAGGATTTCCTCACCAATATTTAAAAGGCACCAGCTTCTTTTAAAGCTCTATCCTCTGTCAAAGTTCTTGGGTAAAAAAGCAAAACAGCATTTGAACGCAGCCTGCCTGTGAGACTGGAGGCTCAGACGCTAGCCCGAAGCAGTTTCAGACAAAGCCATAATTTTCAGAGCAATAATATACCATAATGTAAAAATAGACACTTGTGACTAACCAAAGCAAGCTCTCCAGAGAGCTCTGTTTCTCCCTGGGGGTGGGAGGATGAAGTTGTACTTACTAGGAGCAAAGAGTTTCTTCAAAAGTCCAGTAGTCCTCAGTCAGAAGTGAAGGTGGAATTTAAGAAACCAGGATTCAAAGCGCCTCCGTTTTGAGGGTAAACCAGACCAGCAGACCAGGCAGGATGCCCTCGTACTCCTCTCTCCCTCTCCCTGTGTCTCCTAAATGAAGTGCACTTCGAGGTTTTAGTGGGTGTTTCCCACGTCTCGGGCCAAGCCAGTCCCCATTTGCTGTAATTCAATGCTCAGCCTGATGATGTCAGCCACTCAGCTCCCGTGCTCAGTTTCCACCTCTCCGTCACAGGAGAGATCCATTTCCTTTGGACAATGAGCCGGGGGCTGTAACACTATCCCAGCCGTCGTCACATTTGCCCAACATCCTTCCTTCAATTTTCAGCACTGCAGCCGTACTGACAAAGGGCTTCCTACACCACTCCCCGGGCCAGGGGTCCCTGCATAAAGCCCTCCGCCTCTCAGTCACTGCCAGCTGTTTGAGTTCATTTCTTTCCTATGTAACAGACAAGGTTAGGATGGAGATCGTTTCTCCCACCCCCATCTCTTCCTGCTCAATTTTCCAAGCTGTTTAAATCTCTATAAA
>PVJI01021303.1:0-21548 GCA_004026765.1 Micronycteris hirsuta
TCAGATTTTATGAGGTCTGTGTCTCCCCTCAGTGGGGCTCAATGTAGCTCCTCTGTTTCTCCCCCATGGAGGGACTTTGCACCGCAGGTCTGGGTTGTGTTTCAGGCCCTCCAGGAGTGAGCTCCATGCCCCTGCATTCGCCGATCGCTTTTGTCTCTGGATTCGGGGCTTGCAAGCCGCAGGCCTGGGCGACCGGTCTGGCAACACCCCCTGCTGCCCCCGACTGGCTCCGCGGGGTGCGCGCCCGATCCCGGAGCTCCGGGCCTGGGTTTCCCTTTCAGTTCAGTCTCCAATTCCTCCCTCTGGGATCGCCAGCCTCTGCAGATCAGTCCCCACGTACACACCAACCTCTGTACTGCTGGGGACCAAGGCTCTTCCAACAGACGCACGCGTCTGCTTTGGCAACTCACACACCCCAGTCCAGCTCCCTCCCACGGATCCTGGAGCAAACCGGGAATCTGTTGCTACTGGATCCGCAGACCTCCTGGCTCCCCGCGAGACCTGAGGGACCCCTTCCCTCTGAAGCAGTCTCCCTACCGGCTGATCTTTCAGTTTTATGTGCAGTCCTGATTGCCAATCTTCCCACACACCGGAATACAGCTGGGTGATCGCTCTGCTCCTCAGAAAATCGGCCACATATCCCGCCAGTGGCCTGGAGGAAGCGGATCCTGCTCCCTCCTACTCCACCGCCATCTTACACCCCTCCGTTTAAGGTTATTATTGATAGGTACTTATTCATCGTCATTTTTTTTTTGTATTCATGTTCTTCTCTCTCTCTCTTTTTCTTCCTTTACTTAAAGCAGTCCCTTTGGCATCTCTTATAGAGCTGGTTTGGTGGAGGTGTATTCTTTTAGACACCTTTTTTTTCTGGGAAGCTCCGTATTTGGCCTCATATCTTGATTGAGAACCTTCCTGTGTAAAGTAGCCTTGGTTGCAGGCCTCTGGTTCTGATTACTTGGAATATCTCTTGCCATTCTCATGTGGCTTGGAGTGTTTCCATTGAGAAGTCATCTGCTAACCTTATTGCGGTTCCCTTGTATGTTACTTCCTGTTTCAACCTTGCTGCCTTTAAGATTCTCTCTTTGTCTTGGAATTTTGACATTTTAATTATGATGTGTCTTGAAGTGTTCCTCTTTGGGTTCCTTTTATTTGGGACTTTTTTTTTTCCCTGGATTTGTGTGGCTTTTTCTCTTATCAAATGAGGGAAGTTTTCTAACATTTCTTTTTCAAAGAGGTTTTCTATCTCTTGTTTTTCTTCTTCTCCTTCTTGTGTCTTTATTATATGGATATTATTACATTTCATGTTGTCTTCCATTTCCTTTTCTTTCTTTCTGAGCCTCTTTTCTTTTTCTTGCTCTTTCTGGGTGTTTTTTCTAACTTGTCCTTCAGCTCACTGATGTGATCCTCTGATTCATGGAGCCTGGTTTTGATTTCTTCCACTGTATTTTTTAGTTCAGAAATTGTATTCTTCATTTGCTCTTGGCCCTTGTTGATAGTTTCTATTTCCTTTTTCATGTTGATATAGTTTGCAGTGAATTCATTTTCATTTCCCTGTAGTTTCTGGTAATTCTCTGTGAGCTCGCTGAACTTCCTGATAACCAATGATATGAACTCAATATCTGATAGTTGACTTGCCTGTATTTCATTTATCATTCTTTCTTGGGCTTTCTTTTTTTCTTTCATGTGGGCATTGTTTCTTTGTCTTCCAATTGTTTGTGAGACTCTTCTTGTTAGCCTCTGTTTCTTACATTGATCTGTTCTGCTTCCCTGTGTTTATGGTATGAACTTGTATGGTAGAATACCTGCAAGATTCAGTGGTGCAGTCTCCTTAATCCCCTGAGCTCCCTGGTCTTCGGCTATCATTTAAGTTGGCTCTCGGTATGTGCTTGGGTTTTGATTATTGTTGGGTCTTTCTTTGGTGGTTCCTTTCCTACACCTGGTTTACTGAGGGTCAGTCCATCCACCATGCCTTTGATTCAGTTGTGCAGGTGTAGATAGGTTGTGTTGAAGCTGATTCTTCATTGTAAACAAGGTTTTGAGCCTTCTCTCTCACTCTTTTTCAGTTGTTTGTTGTGGGTAATTTCTCCAGCAATTCGTTTTATTTCCCAGTTGGTCCTGGATTCAGGGTAGTGTGGGTTCCACTATCTTCTTCACCTTCTTGTGTTGTTTTCTGTTGGTGGTTTCTTTGTTGGTGGATTTCCTCTCCCTACAGGTGTACTAGTGTTCACCGCTCTCACCTTGCAATTTCTCTGGAGTAGCAAAGTGAAATTTGCCTCACTGTCTGTTTATTGGGATGACCCCCATTTGGGTCTAACTCTGGTCTTTTCACAGCTGCAGGTTTTAATATCTCACCTGTAGGATAAGATGAGAAAAAAAGGGAAGGAAGGAAGGGAGGAAGAATAAAAAAAGGGAAAAGAAGGAAGAAAGGAAGCAGGAATAAAAAAGAAAGAAGGAAAAAAATTAAGAAGGAATTAAAAGAACAATTTTTAAATTAAAAAAATAAAAATAAAAAAAGGAAGGAACATGGTATAACAAAGGACAGAAAGGAAGAAGAAATTAAAAAAAAAGCCTTCTTCTGGCTTTTAACCCATCAGGCCTGTTTTTCTGGTCTTTCTGGCTGCCTCAGGCTGGGAAGTTATTGGTTTTGCTTTCCTCCCTTCCTGAAACGGACTCTTTGCTGTTGTCCAGGCTCCAGCCCAGTTCCTAAGTGCCCTTCTGTGCCCAGCCTAGGCCTGTAGTCCATTAGTTGTGCTGCTCTTGAGGTGCACCAATTAGGGTTTACTCACACACCACCTTCTTGCTCCTTGCTGGCCTAGATGCTAGGGACTCTCAGCACCCCTTTGGATAGTTTATCCCCACACTGAGTCAAATGTTTCAGGTACTGCAGCTCCCCTCTTAGGGGCACTTTTGATTTTCTCCTACAGAGCCAGTCAGTCCTCCAGGGATCCATGCACAGGGGCTGGGTGGGATGTGCTTTGTCCCTGGCACTCTAGGCATGAGCTCTGTGGACCTGTGTGCACTGCCACTGGTACTTCTGGAGTTAGTGTGGGCGGGCTGCTGCCAGGCCGTGGATCATTGGGTGTGAACCATCCCTTATGCCCCTGGATTGGGCGGTGAGCCACCGCCGGGTTAGGGGCCACCAGTTGCGTACTGTTCCTGGTTCTTCTGGAGTGAGCATGGATGAGCCACTACCAGGCCACAGATCACCAGTTATGCACCGTCCCTGGTGTTTTTGGAGTGGGCATGGGTGGGCCATGGATCACCGGGTGTGCATAGTCCCCAATTCCCCTGGACTGGGTACGGGTGAGCCGTTGCCCAGCCAGGCCCACTGGTTGTACACCATTCTGGTTCTTCTGGAGCATGCATGGGCAGTTCGCCCTGGGCTGCTGATCGCCAGGCTTGCAAAGACCCCAGGGCTGTGGCAGGCAGCGACGTAGGAGGCACACGGTTGTTGCAGAGAATTCCCCAAAAAGCTACGGAGTGCCTCTTTTTTTTCTATTTTTCTTTCTGAGAAATTCTTCTTATTTAAGCCTTCTGGTCCAAACAAGCACCTGGCCTCTCACACAGCCCAGCCTGGCTCTCTCCCAAGAATCTTGCAGCAGACCTAGTGGGCGCTGGGCCTGGGGCTGCAGCCAACCCTGGTCCCCGCACTGATCCTGGGGACTTTATTGTCCTAAAGCACTCTCCTTACCACCCAATCATTCAATGTCCCCTATAATTTTGGTCTCAAGTCTTCATCTATGCTGGAATACCATTAGCTGTTTGTTCTGTTCCTCAGAAGATCTGCTAGGTGTTTCACCAGTGGGCAAGGGGAAGTGGACTCCACTCCCACTTATCTCGCTGCCATTTTCCTATTTCTGTAGGGATCTACTTTCAATGTTTGCATTAACATAACGATTCAGAGCAAGGTCAAAGTGCATTAAAATTACATTTTTTATATATTCCAGAAAGAGGGTTGAAAGTGAAAGGGTGAACAGCATATTCAGAGGCTATTTTGTCTTGTATAGTTCTATCTAAAGTCTGTAGATGTGGAGGAATAATAATAATTAGAAAAGTAGATTGAAACTAGATTTTTCAGTACTATTCATTTTATTCTGTGAATAGTGGATAAACATCGATTTATTCTAAAAGACATGATTTGGTTTGCATTTACAAAAAAGAGAAATAAAATAAATAAAACCTATTTACTGAAAGTATACAGATAGGGTAGAACAGAAAACAGACACTAGGGAAACTAGTTAGGAGAAAAGACAATTATTCTGTTGAGATAGCAAAAAAAAGTGTAGCAGGTATTTAGTGCTCACCATATATTCTGTATGTCTCCATATTTTCCAGCCTTTCTTGCAATTCCATTAGATTATGTGACTAATTCTGGACAATGGTCTGGCACTTTACTTCCACTTCTCACTTCCTGCATAAAGCATAAAGTGCTGGTGTGTCCATCTTTTCTCTCTTTTATCGGAGATCACAGAGGCATTTTTTGTGATGGCAGAGCCACAGGTGAAAGCAGAATGAATCCTGAATGACCACATGGAGGAAAGCCACTTCAGAGATCACCTATATCAGATTTGAAGGAGTCCATAACAACAATTGTTTGTTATTTGAAACCACTTAGATTTCTAAGTTTGGCAGCTATAGCAATTAGGGTTAATTATCTTAATTAATAAAAAGGACTCAAGACATAAAAGCAGGATTTGGAAGAAGAAAAAATTGTTTAAGAGATAAAAACTACAGGAGACCAAGACTGGTGTTGGTAATAAGAAATAGGGAAAAGAAAATGATGACCAGAAGTTTTTAGCTTCAGAGAACAGCAGTGCCATTAACAAGGCAGATACATAGGGAGGGGCTGAAAAATAGGTGTTGAGTTTAAAGTATCTAAAGAACATCCAAGAAGAGGTATCCAGCTGGCAGTAGAGGATATGCACCAGGCACTTAGGATAGGCATAACTGCTGAAGATAGGCTTGGGAACCATCCTCTTTGAGCAAGTGGAGTGAGAAAAGAAGAGGGACAATGGGAAGGTCTGAGGGTAAGGTGCATGACAAGAAAAAATATCCAAACAAGGAGATAAAGAGGGAAGGATGGAAAAAGAATCAGGAGAGTATAAAGACATGCAAAAAGGAGGAGAGCATTTCAACCAAGTCCTATAAAGCAAGACCATATGCCGTATGTGATATTTTCCACAGCCCTAAGTTGTCTTGCTACTATTAGCACTTACATCAAGGTTTATGTGAATTAATTGACTGAAATATAAAATTATATATTAGGAGTAAAGAAAAAGGAGGTATATGGTTATGGTCAATATAGTTATCCATTCTCTATCTTAAAATCTTTCTGCCTACACATTAAAAAATGATTTCTTAGACCTGTGGTTCATGTGTGAGAAACACATTAGAAACTGACATCATAAACATTATTATCAATGAGTATTGAAGCTATACATAACTTTAGAGTACTTGCTGCTATCTAAAAACATTTTCTCTAGTCTCAAAAATGGGTCATGCACATGAAGAATGACCAAACTGAAACAAGTGCCAGATAGGGGGTAAGTGACAACTAATGATTTAAGCAATAAATTACTCCGGGTTAAAAATGGGGGCTAATTAAAGAAGCCTTTCCAGAGGAAAGAATACTGGGATAGAGTTTGACAAGATGAAGGAGAAATGAATATGATAAAGAAGTAAAAGGAAGAGGAAGCACAGAGTAGGTAAAGGCATGGAGATCGAAGTGTGTATGGCATATTCTGACCCGGTCTTCTTCATTGCGCATTACCGTGCCACAGAAGGATTCATATCAGTAGCATCCTTTGGGATTGCTAAAACACTGGTTCAGTCCATCGTCTATATAAATATAAGACATGGGCTGGGGGTGAGGACAGATAGGTAGGGGCCATGTTGTAGGAGGCTTTAAATGCCATTATCAGCATATTTATATAGAATATGAGGAACAATTGGAAATTTTTGAACAGAGATATAAAGTAGGAATAATTGCATTAGAAATATTTCTCCAGGAGCAGTGTATAGGGCATCTTGAAGGTCTAAACAATAGAGACAAAAAGAAAAAACTAGAAAACTATTACAAATGTCCAGATTTTATATGGTGACATATTTAATCTATGGTTGTAATATTTGACTTGAAAAGTAAGTTAATAGCCTATAAGCTATCTAAGATCAAAACTCAAAACTTGAGTCAGCAAGTAGGGAAATTTAGAGTTATCCATAATTTGGGTAAAAATATGATTGATTTTTCTTTAGAAATACTGATTTGGGAAAGGTAGGAAGTTTAAGAGGAGACATCCAATTAGAAGTTGGAGATATGATACTGAAATATGGGTGTTTCTTGGGCTATTGAGGGGTAAAAGGATACGCCAAATAATGAAGATTCAGGAAAAGAAAAGGAGTGGAAGATAACCTTGTGGTGCTACTATGTTTGAAAGTTAGAGAAGAAAGTGTTGTTGTGGGAGGTAGTTGTCCAATGGTAAGAGCCCAAAGTAAAGGACATACAATAGGTAGACTTTGAAGGAGACAGAATTTTGTGTAGGGATAAGTGGTCACACTGTCACAGTGCCAGAGGAGATCTCTTGAATTCTCTAATTCCTCTATCCTTGGAGAAGTTTCAGAACAGAGGTTGAGATAGATGACAGAGGGTCAGGGCCACCAGGTGCTCCTTTCTGGAAATGCCTTCTGGAGATGGAAAGAAGCAACCTTCAAGCCAGCTCCCCACAGAAAATTGTCCATTATGCTGTGAAGCAATTACACCTAATGTCCTTGGCTCAGAGCTTCCAGGGAGCTAAGCAGATGGCAGCTCTGTCAACTGCAGCTGCAAATAACTTCATCTTCAGTTTATTTTCAAGAGCCAGAGGGGCTCAGAAATACTTAACAGCTGTCTACCTGTAGGGACTCAAATAATCTCTAGGCCATCAAATCATCATATACTGAATAGTGACTTACCAATTTATACCAATACTTCCTAGGGCCCTGAAAAAGCTAATCAAAGGCCTTATTGATGCCCTTAGAAAAGGGCTTCTGTTGGTTCAAAAGAGAGTAGGGCAAATATGCCCTTTAATGAAGACCTTCCATGAATAAAAAAGCACTATAAAACATGACTGTTGTTCTCTCCGAGAGTAGATGCAATTATCATATTCGAACGTTTGTTTTTTAACAACTTCTCAGGGAAATATTTGTCCTTTTCGTCGAAATCTGTGGCCTAATTCATGGGGTTTATAATAAGAAATAATTACCACCGGCTAAAGTCATTGCAAAGCTTAAGTCCTGCCAGCTATTGTGGAAATTTATAAATATTTGAAGACAAACAACTGTATGTAGGAAGTATCTGGCTTGCACATGATGTCACTAAAGACACAATGTAGTGTTAGATCACTAGATAACAAACTTATCTAGATATGTTAACACTAGATAACTTTACTCTTGAACTCATTCTTGAGTAGGTAGTATTCTGTCAGGAGCTAGATTCAAAGCCATCTGTCTTCAATCCTAAAAGACATTTCCCCCAAAATAAAATATACCTGGCCCTGATCCTGTGTACTCAGTATTAGCTGTTGCCCTGCAAATTCTCCAGGGATGGGGATACGGAGTGTTAAATTAGAGAATTCAGGAGATCATCCCCTAGCCGTATTTACTCTTGGATCTTTATAATCAACAATGAGAATCAATGTTTTTGCTAATATTCATTGAACTAAATACCTATCAAGTACTAGCACAATGCAAGACATATGATATGCACTTGTTTCAGTAGAAGAGGGAATATTTCTGATTGCAAACCACCCTAACATTTAACTGCTTAAACAACAATGATTTAGCACTTACTGTTATTCCTTGTATTGCTAGGGCTCAGATGGGTCCTCCTTTCACTCCCCGAGGTGTCAGCTTGGGGGGGGGGGTGTGCGAAAATGGCCTCATCATTTATATGACAGTATGTCTGGCACCTCATCTGGGGTGACTGCAACAGCTGAGGGATGACTGGGTCTCTCTTTCTTCCTGTCTCTATTTCTCTCTTGATGTAGCTGATTGCTCCTCTTACACTGGCTTAGGGCTACAAGAGAGTGAAGAGAAAGCTGCTAGTCCTTTTAAGGACTAGGCCTCAAACTGGCAAGGTGTCTATTGGTCTAAACACATCAAAAGACCAGTCTGAATTCAAAAAGAGGGGAAATAGATTCTCCTTTTTATTAGGATAGGCACGGAAGTAATTGTTAGTATCCATCTTTGGTAACAATCTACAAGGTACTACATAATGGTCAGAAACATGAAAATATTTTTTTAAAATGTGCTTTCCAAGGGCCTAAATGAAGAAAATGTTATATTTTCTCAGGGTATAAAATATGTCTTCATACATTTTTATCACTAAAAACACATGAACACTTCCATGTTTGCTCTTGGGTTGTACTTGTTGGTGCACTTGTGTTGCTAAGACATGGTGACGGGCTCAATAATGAGGAAGGCTGGGAAAATCACAGGTGAAAGCGAACCAGGCCTAAATGGGGTCCTTCTGCTCAGGAAATGGGTTGACTTAAGGAGAAATATCCTACCTACAGAGGTGATTTATGATGAGGTTGACCTTCTGATCTTTGTGGGTTCACCTTTAAGCTCATGAAAGATTCTTGTTATTATCAGTATCTGGAAGCCCAATTTGACAGATAGGAAATGGGAAGGGTGATATCTCAGGTGAATATACAATTATAAAGGCAAGTGAAGGTGTATGTGTTGTTAAGAAGTCTTTCCATTAAGTGTGGCTCTTGCTAATGGTTGAGCTGTGGAAGGAGGATTCCAGGAGCCATAGGTGGGAAGCATGGCCCCAGTTACTGCTTAGGTTTCTGGCGGGGTCTGAGATTTGGAAGATATTGGAGTTAAGACACATCTCTAATGAACAAGAAATCATGAAGATACACAGCACTATAGAAGTTGCCCAGACACCAGAGGTTTTCCTGGTTCAGTGTCCAAGATTTCAGAAACCGTGTGTGTGTGTGTGTGTGTGTGTGGTGGGAGAGAAGGAAGGTAGGGAAAACTGGCATGCAAGTACTCAGGAGCTGTAGTTAGCCATGTGTGCCCAGGGAAGCAGAGTGGTGGAAAAGAGCAAGCCTGGAGCCTGATGGGTCTGGTTCACATCCTATCATCTCTAGTTAATGAGGAAGTTAATTAACACCCCAAAGTCATAGATCATCATCAATAAAAGGGAACAACTGTAATAATAGCTTCTTAAGGGACTTTTTTGAGGAGTAAGGAGCTAAGATTTATATAGTACTTAATATTTTGCTTCGCATATACTGAGTCTCAAATATATTAACTACTCTTTCTTTCTTCCCTCCACCAATCCACCGTTTTCTGTGAAATTTTTCCTGAGCCAAATCCTATTTGTCTCCATGAACATTAGCTTAGGAGCTAAGGGGGAGGGGCATCCATTAGCAGACATGGTTTTGGAGAGCTACGGAAGACAACTGAAAGACAGTGAAAAAAAGTGGTCCAGATTGCTGCTCAACAGAAGAGTAAACCTCTGGAGGGCAAAGATACATGTGTTTTTGAGATCAATATTTTACTTGGAAACTAGGAAGGAAAACTCCTTTTACTCTTTCTTGTGTCAATGTTTTGAAGAAGCTCTAGTCATTTTTTTCTCTAATTAAATAAAAACTATGTTATTATTGTATTAGATTTGAACCTTGGCTGCTTTGATGATTCTTGACATATTTTACAACAAAACATTTTACTTTAAAATAAAATTGGTGTTTCAAAACACTTGCTTGCTGCCACAGACCATGGTGGTTCTAGTAGCCTGCCCCTGTCCCCTATCCAAATATTGTAGCTTGCTAAACTCACCAGCTTTCAAAATCATGAGTTTCTTCCATGTTTATTTTTGGAGACTAAACCAACTGTCACTTGAGTAACCTTTGTTTTTAGATGTGTCCTCAAATGATGGTTTTGTAACCATCTAAATTGCAAGGATGATTTTATTAGATTGTCCTAAGAATTGAAAGCCACTCTCCTACTCTAACAATATGATTGCATAGACATGGCAATATGATTAATTTTATTTTTTTAGAGATTTTATTTATTTATATTTAGAGAGAAGGGAAGGGAAGGAGAAAGAGGGAGAGAAACATCAATGTACAAGAGAAACATCAATTGGTTGCCTCTCACGCTCCAACCAGGGACCTGGCCTGCAACCCAGGCATGTGCCCTGACTGGGATTTGAATCCACAAACTTTCAGTTCATAGGCTGGCACTCAACCGACTGAGCCACAGTCGGGCTGATTTAAACCAGTTAGGGCTGATTTATTTTAAATATGAACAGAATTGGACGTTTCATGTGTCTTATCTTTGGACATTGGCTTCTAACAGAGTAGGAATTCCTCAGAACAGTGAAGAGCACATCCACAAACAAAACAAGGAACCAGATTTCCCCTTTCCCTAGATTTGTATGGGAAAAAGTATAGAGTGTTAGCATACAGTGTGTTGCAATCCAAAACTTTGGAAATATCTTATGCCTTGTGCTTAGTAAACTCTAATCACACTGCACATCACTTATGCAACCTCAGCTATTTATGGGGGTTGGAAAGGAAAATATGATTAACTCTGAGCAGACATTTTTGGTTTCAAACCTCTAAATGATTCCTCTATCCTCAATATTTATTCCTATTAAACAAGAACTGTTTCTATGGAGAAGGCATGTACACACAAACAAGTCTCCATCAATGGCTCTCCACCAAAAATAAAAGTAGTCTTTAAAGAAGTTCACCAGATAATTACGTATAAAATTTTATCTGAGAAGTATGCAGTGTCCATAATGGAGTGGAAAAACATGAGTGTTGTTAAATTATACAATGTGTAGATGTATTTTACTTAAACATGAGATACTCAAAATAAGGTTCACAGGAACATTTATTCAGTGTTGTTACATGTTGTTTGTAAAGCATTTAAGCATGGCAGAATATGTAATAATAAATATCTGGTGAATTCTTACTGCAAGTTGAAAAATAACTGTACTTGTGCCAGGAATGGTCTGTACTTCATATGTAGATTTCCCACATCATATTCCAAAGATTGTATTACTTAAGAAAACATGTTATTAATAAAGTATTTCAAATCTTCATGACTTGAGATATGGGCAGCACAGGTTGTCCTACCTAATAAAGACTTTGCCCTGTTCTTTAACTCTGTTCTAACTTCTCTCTTTGAAACAGCTCATTCATTCTCAAATGTCAGGATCCTTTAGGATGGTATGTGACTTGCCATAAATAATACTAGTGACCACAACAGATCACTCCTTAATTTTAGTGGCTTATCACAACCAAGGCTTATTCCTTGCCTATACAAAGTCCCATGTGGGCCATGTGAACTTGCCTCCATCCTGTAGTGAGCATATTATCCTGAGGTTGTCATAAAAGGATAACAGAAACTTGGAGGAGACAAACTGCTTTGGACTGAAAGATAATTTTTGCTTTTCACAGTCTACCCACCAGAATTGGTCACATGGCTCTAACTTAACCACATGGGAGGCTGGGAAGGAGAGGAGAGCACATAGATATTTGGGAGCATTTTATCTATGGTCTATGTTCCTTGCATTGTAGAAGTCCCAGAGCAAAAGGCGGTTAGGACCCAGTGGATGTCAAAGGTCAGCTAGTGTGGCTGCCAAAGGAAAAATATGAAGATGGTTAGGAGATTTGAATGCAGAAATTTAAAGCAAAATAAACAGAGAAGAACTTGTTCATATACACCAAAGCAAGAGGAACAAGAAATATGGGAGCTTGGATTTAATAACACAATTTTAAGATTAAGATAAACACATACATTTTAGTTCTGCTTCACCTCTGTCAAAAAACAAACTTGTCTATCTGATGGGATAAGGTTTAAGATTTTTCATCATTGTCCCCCATCTGGGTTATGCACCTGTATCCGAAATCACCTGATGTGCTGGTTTGTTTCCATGTCATAATGTTACCTTAAACTAACGTGATTGAAACAAAATTCAGTATCTCACTTTTCACAGTGACTCTTTTCCAACTGTTTGGTTTGTGAGGACATCATAGCCTACTCATTTAGGCTTAAAGCTTAGACAGCTCTTTGACAAATGTCCGCACCTTCTCTCTCAGCAAGTTATTTCTGTTCTTGGTTCATTTGGCAGTTTGATTTTTTAAAATGGAACATGTCTTGAATTTGTCCTTTTTCTCTACTCTGTCTTTCATCATCTTAGACCTGGCCCTCATGATCTTAGTTATAGGTGATTCCTAAACTTTGCAGAGTTTAGTTCCAGTCTGCCCTGCACACCATTTTCAGATTAGCTTCACTCAATACTACACTTATAAGGTTGCACTAGTGTACAAAAACATTCAATTCTCCTTGTCTTTTTTCCCCCCACATTAAATCTACATTCCAACCCTGTGATTATTTTGCTCAACCCTGAATAGTAAACCTTCTTAGCTAACTTGTACCCTGTATATACCTCTTACACTGCTTTCCTTAATATATTCATATTTGTGTATCTCACAACAATTTGCGGTGTGCCTGGAAAATAGTGAGGCCTTGCTAAATATTTTTTCAGTCAACAAAGAGTAGATGTTCAATAAATATCTGATTCAGAAAGGAAGAGGCAGGTATTAAAAATTGATAGAACTGATATCCTGAGATACAGAATATTTCAACAACTTTTTAGGTTTGAATGATGCTGACTGAAAATCATTATGATAAAAGTCTATTGAAACTTATTTAATTTAATACTTTAAAGCAGTTAGTATTCACTGTTAATTTTCAATTGTCCATAAATATTTATAAATCTGTGTAAAATTAATGATAATTTTATACACACATACATCTGTTTTATCACCCACATTTAATAAGTGTTTAAAAACAATGTTATCATATGGTATTTCTCTTCTTTATTCCAAATAAAGCACTACAGCACTTTTTTTCCCCTTGTAGATTTGGGGACACATCAGGAGAACATTTCCTTTTCTATGTTTCATGTACCCCTATAAATTCTTTCCTCACCATGCCCCAGTCATTAATTTATCTACTCATTTCATTTCTTACTATATATAATTTTTTTATACATAAAACCCAATTTTACCCACCATCTCTGCTATCTCCATTATATAATAAACTACTGTTTATTGAACAAATGAGAGCAATTTAAGTGAGTGGAGAAGTGAGGAGTCCTCTATAATCATTTCATGTAAACAGCAAATACAATGACTTGAAAGGTGACTTTTCACCCAAGGCAGAATCAGAGCCCTGGGTCTCGAGGTTACCTGGCTGTGGATGAATTTCAGCAATATTCTATAATAGCTATATGACCTTGGACAAGTTACTTATCTGTGTCACACTTTCCTTGCTTAGAAAAATGAAGATGATAGTTTCTGCCTTATATGGTTATTTTAAGATTTGAATCTCAGCACAGTGCCTAACATATCTATTAAGATGGTCCTCCATATCATCTGATTTTATTTTTATATTATTGAATTATTGGAAATGTAACTGATAATTTTAGTCAATATCATGTTGAAATACAGGAAATTCAGGGGAACAATAGCTTCTTAAACAGCACAGTGTTAGATAACATCCTAGCCTCTGGGTTGATGGACTTAAATGTACAATAATTAGTAAATGAATGTAGTAAAGACATAGGAATTTAAGCATATCAATATGTAGCATTACATTCTTAAAACTGATCATGATTGATGCTCACCAATAAAAATAAAATAAGATAAAAAACAGGGTTTCTCAAATTATTTTATCACAAATCTGAGGACAAGAAATACATTAGAAAATTTTCATAAGAGTTACTTGAGCTAAACTGATAACAATTGTTAGGAAGCAAGATCTCAAATGCTCAGAGAATGAGTTCTGCGGTTTCTTTTATGCATTTGAAATTAAGGTGAGAACTTTAAGGAAGATTATACTGGGAAGTAGGAGAAAGTAAAGTAGGGATTGGATTACTGGATAGTTAGCAAGATTGTGTGCTCTTTTTATGCAAAAGAACAATGGACAGGGCTGGCTTAAGGCCAAGATAAAACTTTTACTAAAGAAGTTATATATCTTGGGCATGACTACCCAACATGACCTACCCAGTTCTAGAAACCTATGATGAGGCCATTCTGTGAGGTTATTTTCTGTAAAACCCTTTTTCCCTGATAAGTAGTAAGTGCTCAATAAATATTGTTGAATGTATAAAAGGGGAATATGCAGGACAGTGCTTAGGAAATGGAAGTATGTTTGTTTTGACTTTGATTTTCTCTAGACACCAAAGCTTTAAAAACGAATTACATTTCTTGCCAAGCCTCATGTTAGTGAAATGTTTGAAAGAACATATTCAAAGTCAATAGTAATTATTTTCTGACACATGGCAAAAATGGAGGCTCCTTGGGTGTTTTTTTTTCCAAAAATTTTTTTTTTATTAATTACTTTATTGTTGTTCAATTACAGTTGTCTGCATCCTCTCCCCTCCCCTCCCCTCACCCCCTCCAAACCCACCTCCCTCCCCTGCTGGCTCTTTGGTTTTAAAAAATGAATCTATCTTTTGGAGATAGTTAGCAGGCAGGTTCTGAGAGTCCAATGCTTATGAGAAAAATTCCAGAAGTTTCCTCTCCAATTCTGAGAGCCAGAAACAGAGTAATCTGAAATGCTGAGGAATCAAAATAGAAAAATGATGACAACGAACCGACCAATTCATTTTTTTTTTCTTTTTGTGATGGACACTGGACCGACAGCTTCTCTACAAACCTCTACCTGCCTCATGGTACCATGAGGGAGGAAAACCCTTCCCAAGGCAGTAAATAAGTGCCACCACAAAAATGTCAGGGCTACAACAGCAGACCTTTGCCAGTGCACAACCACATCATAAAGCTATACCAAAATCCTTCCTTGTAAATTACTTTGGCTGCTTCACTAAGTAAAATGTAAAACAGAAACAAGTAACACACTGCAAATACCCTCTTTTAACCCCTGCCTAGTAACTTCCATTGATACACAATGTTATTTCACAGCTAGGATTTGGAGAACTTTCTGGAAGCATTTTAGGTTGACATAGTGAAGTAGAGGGTGGCATAGATCTGGTTAATTTCAGAATATTGAAGTGTTGGAATAAAATATGTGATGACAGGATTCATCAGAAGGATTTATTTCTTCAAGTCTGTTTTCTAATGAATTGGAAAATATTTTTCCATGTTTTCTCCTTCAGTTTTAAGTTAAACTGACGCATTTTATTTTAAAATGTCATTTTTACATATTAATGTATGGATTGTGGTATGGTACATATGACAATAGATGTCATCTGGGTGAAACATTCTACTGGTCTCTCACATTCATTTTCATTTCACTTAGAAGTGAGAACATAGAATGAAAAAATATCCATGGAAAGCTTTATGGTTTGTGTATGTTATCCAAATACACTGTGTAAATATGCAGAGCGTTTTTGTGATGGCTTATATATACATCTGCTTAGGCCTTGTGCTTGGAGATGTAATTGCATGAACTAGTACTGTACTGTAGGGCAAACAGAGAAGAGGAATGAAATAAAATCAGTTGCATGTTCAATTCAGGGTCATGGCAATAAAACCATACAAAATGGCACCTCAGTTAATAGTTCATGTCTTAACCAAAAAATGGTCCATGTTTCATTCTCTGATACATTTGGGAATTCCGCTTCCAGTCATTTTCAGCAGACCATGTCAGAATGACATTGCTACAGTGCCTACACACATTTGCAGTTAAAAGATTGTATCAATAACATGAATCATTCTCACTGGATAAACAAAGCTAGAAAAGGTGAGACAAGTAGGAACTGGAAGTTACCTGATGGTGCTAAACCAATTCTTTTTGTATTAAAAACACAAAAATTGAAATATAGACAATCCTTTGAAGAGATAACTCCTGAAAAATATAAACATTCATATATCTATATCTACATGTACACTTATAATTTGCATTAACTCTATATATCTCCATCTATATATCTATGGACATTTTGCTAGATTTGACTATTTCTGCCCTTAATGAATAATTTAAACAAATATTAAGAATATGGCTTCTATAAAAAGATAACTAATTTATCTTTAATAAAACTATTAAGATCATATTTATTTTTTTAAAGATTTTATTTATTTATTTTTAGAGCGAGGTGAAGGGAGACAGAAAGGGAGACAAACATCAGCGTGTGGTTGCCTCTCATGCTCTCCCCACCGGACACATAGCCTGTAACCCAGGCATGTGCCCTGACTGGGAATTGAACTGACAATGCTTTGGTTCACAGGCTGGCTCTCAATCCACTGAGCCACACCAGCCAGGGTGCTATTAAGATCATATTTCACTGGAATTATTAAGATCATATATTAAACATCAGTTACTGCCTAAATAATGGTAGCTAAGCAATGGTTTAGACCACTGAACTTTAATTTGTTCCAACAGTCTAACTCATGACTATGAATCAAATGGCCTAGATTTTGGAATTAATTAAAGTTCCATCCTTGGTCCTATCTTGTTCAAGTATGTTCTATTGCTTATGGGTAGCCTCCTTCACTCTGTTACCTTCAACTGCTATGTTGAAGTAAACAGTATCACCTTTGACTTCCTAATTCTACATTCATACTTCTTTATAATTCCTGGATTCTCTTCTTCATTGCACATATCTATTGGACATACATTTTTATCATCTGAAACTCATTTTATCATTTTAATCTCACCAAGTCCAATGAAATGCTCCCCAATTTGCCAGTGTTTGGCTTTCTCCTAATCTGTTCTTGTTGTAGTACTTATGTAGTTAAGGGCATTCATATTTTCACAGTTGCCAAAATCCCATCCCTCCATCAACTCCCACATCCAGGAGCTCATTAAGACCTATAATTCAACTTCCCGCAACAATTAAATACATTAGCTCCTTCCATCCCCTTGCCTATGCCTCAGTTCTGCAATGCTTTATCTTTTATCTAGAATATTTCAACAGCCTCATAGCCTTCCTATTTCCACTTGCTCCTATGTCAGTCCATACTTCTACTCCCTTCAAATAGTACCTTTCAAAAAAACAAATCTAATATGCCACTTACTTGCTTAAAGTTCTTTGGTGAAATCTGTTGCAAATAATTTGCAATCTCTTCACCACTTTCTTTTTCCAGTGATTCCACTTCTCTCTCCCTCACAAGCACCCTGTCCCCCTTTCAGTCTGAAATGCTTGGTTCTTCAAAGTTCCTGGCATTTACACATTCAGATTTATGTTTTTGGAATAAGTGCCTTTTCCTTTTTTTTATGATTGGTAGATTTCTCCTTTTCCCGACTTAAATGGTATTTCCTCTCTGCAATCTTCCTAGGCTCTTCTACATAGACTTAAACACTCTTCCTGAGTTTTTAATAATGTGCCTATCATACTGAATTTTCTTTCCCAAGTAAATGCTGACTATCTTAGTCAATGAACATACTCATTTTGGTTGAGAATGGTATCAATAATGTCTATCCCAGTGCCTGGCACTTAGTAGGTGTTTGATAGATATCTGTCGAGTGAAGAAATGATCAAATGGATGATCTTTTTAGCTCTTCTGGATCCTTGAGATGATACAGGAGGCGAAGAAGAACATAATTGTGTGTTAAATGTAACATTTTTCAGACTAGGGAATAGTCATAGCCAGGTTATTGTCCAGATTGTGTTTTATGTTATAAAAGACAAATCTGTTCCTCTAAGTTAGCATTTTGTGAATTATTAACAAAAAAAACCATTACCCAGGTCTAAGTTGAAATCTTCGTGTCATCAAATAGTGATTCTTAATAAAAAAGAAAACTTGTTTCCTTACTTTGCCTACTTTTCATGTTTATATTCTTCCTTAGCCTGGTATTTAGTGTCTCACTGTTCTGAAGTCTTTTCAGCTCTGACATGTTCAGGTAGTCCAGGGTTTCCATAGTATCCACCATGAATATGCTTACTCCTGTCATGCCTACTCTTTTTCACCTTTATAATACTCTACTTCTGGAGCCTGTACTCTGATTCTAGAAACTTCCTGAGAGCCATTGTTAGCTAGATTTCTCTCCAATTAGTTTTATTTCTCCACACCTAATCTTTATTAACATGATTTCTGAAGCTCGTCTTTCTACTAGTATCTGAGAACATTTTCCCATCATCTTTCTTACATTTTATATCTGCTGTCTTTCATAAAAGGAACTTACAACCTATTCTTCTAGCCTCTTTGCCTTGAAGGTTCCAGTGAAATCACTATCCTTCCAATACCTCCAACAACAAGAATTCATTAAGGTCCCACTGGGAGCAACTTAGTCTTCTCAGGATATGTGTGTGTGTGTGTGTAATCTCCAGGTGGACCATGTTTTTATATGTACGTTTATATGTATGGCCTTCTGGGCAAGAGTCTTTCTCCCTACACACATTTCCTATACAGAATTTCCCAAGTATACTCCATGCTGTTCTGGTCACTTTGGATGTTTTTCTGGGGGAAAAATTCTGGGGTCAAATAAGTTGGAGAAATTCTGTACATGTATCCTTTTACAGATTTACAATATGAAGTAATCTATGGGAAAGTTCAAGCTGATTATAACAAAACCTGACTGTTTAACCAGAGATTACCTTACAGTTTTTGCAATGAAGCTTTTAAGTTATTTTGTTTGGAACTATTAAGCTATTTTGTTTGGGATTGATAGTCTGCATAAAGATTAACACCTGTTTATAGATGAAGTAGCCTTGGCTGGGCAGAGGCGAGTGCCTAGGCAACACAGGTCACTCAGTGTCTGATGCACCACACGTTTTCTCCCATGGGTCCAAAGATGGCGTTAATCTTCCACTGCCTGAGGAATGACCCACAGTCAAGCTCAAGGTCTAGTCTTGAGTCATTTACATGGCTATCACTGGGTTTTTTTAAAATTAATTAATTAATTTATAGAGAGGGGGGAAGGGAAGGAGAAAGAGAGGGAGAGAAACATTAATGTGTGGTTGCTTCTCACAAACCCCTTCCTGGGGACCTGGCCCATACCCCAGGCATGTGCCCTGACTGGAAATTAAACTAGCAAATCTTTGGTTCTCAGGCTGGCACTCAATCCACTGAGCCACACCAGCTAGGACATGGCTATCACTGGTTTATCAAAAGGGCTGAACACAATAGTATAAAAGCTGTAAATGACAATTGTTTTCTGTCACTGCCTTCAAGTCACTCTTGTCAATGTCCCTTCCATATTGATTTGGCAGCATTGTAAGAAGATACTAACACTCACATGTTACTTTCAAGTTTTATAAACCCAGTACAAAATAAATTTTTATAAATTAATCTTACATCAGTTTAAAACTTCACCCTTCTCCACAGTTCAGGATTGACTTGATATTCTCTTTGATTGAAGTAAGTAGGGGAGACATAATCTTTCTTTTGTTTCCTTAGCTTCTATCGCTGCCCTCTGACCCTTCTTGGGTAGAAGGGAGAGAAGATAGAGGTTTAGCAGAATGAAACTTTATTCTTACTAGATGCTATCTGAATTCCTTCCTTAGCCTTTCAATGCCCATTGTATTGGTGGCACTATCTTTTACAGGGGTTTATTGGTAGGTTCCTTTAAGCTACACTTTTCTCTACCCACACATACTCGGTGGCCAGTTACTGCTGAAGTGACCTCAGGACATTGTTGTTTTTATTCCCCTTGTTGCAACAAAAAGCCTTCTTGAGCATTTTTCAGGATGACTTAAGGCTATATCCACTCTATCTAGTGGGAATCTCACATATTTGCACTACACCAAACTCTGCCATCCACTGATCCTGTGAGTGGTGTTGACCACCGGTGACTAAGCTTCTGTAAAGGAGAGGCCAGTTTTTATCCTCACATATATCCCCAGTCCCTGGGGCACAGGTCCATCTTTCTGTAACTTCTCTCATTCTATTCTGGCTGAAGACCTGTAGACATTTGTGCTAAGCCTGTATCTAGCCTGCAAAGAGACACACATTTTTCCTCTTACAGACTAACCAATAGCTGTCATGGTACCTGCAGGAGTCCCACTATTTGGATTAAAAATTAGAAAAGTAGCAGAAGAAACAAAATGTCACATTTCTTTGCAGCCTTCTGGATTGTCTTCAAAGAAATGGTTCCTCCCCTCTACTGAAACCCTACCATTTTCTTTTATGGACTACCCTTGTGATTTAGTATGGTTTAGATACTACGGGGAGTTAGTCCTTTGGAGAGTATCTAACCTAGTGCCTCCCTTTGGAATGCAAAGGTACTTTCAAAACCATTAGGCTGAGCTCAAGCCTTTAGTTAAAACTCCCAGAAGGGAGGAAACACTGCATCCATAACCTGTTGCCATGTCCAAGAGCCAGACATCTACTTGGCTCTTTCTACACCACCACTTGTGACGCACCAGCATACTAGCTGATTGAAATGGAGCTGAGCATCATTTGCGGAGCTGGTGTTTGCTCTCATACACACTTTCTTCTTTCCTTCTCCAAATTGTTCAGAGCAGCACTGCAAGAGTATGATTCCTGGTTTTAGGGAAGAAAGAGGCAATTCTGAGCCAGCAAAGTAAAAAGCCACTGCAGAGACTTTGTAGCTAATGGCCAGCTAAGAACCTCTCCACTTTTCCTCAGATGAAGAATGCTCCTTATTGCCATGAAAATATCAATGCTAGGCAGTTCCTAGAAAAGTCTACAGAGTGCTAATGTTATATCAGAAATAATAATAAAATGGTAATTGAATGGTCACAGAATGAGAGACAGAAACTAACAGGAGAGATTATCTTACAAATTCTAAATGTAATAGAGTTTCCCAGGAGGATATGGACAAGACTGTGGTCCTTGACTTTAGGGATATACATGCTGCCTTCCAAAGAACATTATCACCAGCACCTGGTAGGGGACTGGGCACAGAGGAGTTGTTAAATAAGTAATGTTTGGTAGATTACTGATTTATTTATTTGTATAGTTTCAGAATGAACATATTAAAAGATTTTGGTGGTTACACTGAAGATCTTTTGGGAAGAAAACAGTGAGCTGTGTGTAAGGTGTAAATCTTCCTTTCATTTAAAAAAATTATTACTGTATGAGAGAGGACCCCCAAAATGGAATTTGTTAATAAAAAGTATGTATTTATTCCTACATATTTAAACTTCAGTCACCTTCAAAGTACTCTCCATTTGCTGCAATATACCTATTGAGACTTTTTTCCACTGCTTAAAACATTTTTTGAACTTGTCGATTTGATGACTTTTTGTGTTTCTGCCATTTTTTGTTTCACTTCTTCCACTTTAGCAAAATGTTTCCCTTTGAGGGCT
Source organism: Micronycteris hirsuta (assembly GCA_004026765.1). Lineage (NCBI taxonomy): Eukaryota > Metazoa > Chordata > Mammalia > Chiroptera > Phyllostomidae > Micronycteris > Micronycteris hirsuta. Next base: position 21,239 of record PVJI01021303.1, read on the forward strand.
TTTTTCATCCACAGAAACAAAAAAAAAATAAGTCACTAGGGGTGAGATTGGGTGAATAGGGAGGGTGGGGTGTGGGGGTCATGCCGTTTGTGCTCAAAAACTGCTGAACACTCAGCACAGTGTGGGCAAATCACCCATCATGAAATGGGCAAATGTGCTGAAAGAGTCTTCAAAAAAAATTCACTGAGGCTGAACTCAGCCACTCACCTTATCTAGGAAGCACTTTATCTGCCCTTCCATTCTAAATGATAGTGTTGCTGGATAAAATGATCTTGGATGTAGGTCTTTGCCTTTCATGACTCTGAATACT
>PVJI01021304.1:0-27295 GCA_004026765.1 Micronycteris hirsuta
TGGTTCCTGAAAACGCTTCTCCCCATTGTCCCCTCCCCACTCCCCCCCGGCCATTGATATTATTATATTTACTTATTTTTAACAGTGGCAATGCACATAACCTAGAGTTTACCACGTTGGTCATGTTTAAGTGCACCGTCGGGGGTGTTGAGCACGTTCACGCTGCGGTGCAAACGCCACCTCCGTCCGTTTCCAGAATGTTCCCGTTCCCTCGAACTGAAACTCCGCCCAGTACACAACAGCTCCTCATCCTCCCAACTCCCAGCCCCTGGCAGCCACCGCTCTCCGTTCCTGTGGGTTTGGCTCCTCTGGGGACCTCACGTGAGTGGGATCACGTAATATTTGTCCTTCGGTGACTGGCTTATTTTACTCAGCATCATGTCCTCCAGGTTCATCCCTGTTGTAACACATATGTGACAGTTCTCTTCTTTTTTCTTTTAAGACTGAATAATATTCCATTGTGTGTTTATACATTTTGTTTATTCATTCATCCGGAATAGACACCTTGAACTGTGTCCACATTTTTGCTATTGTGGATAATGCTGCTTTGAACATGGGCAGGCAAATATCTGTTCAAGTTCCTGCTTTTTGTTCTTTAGTATCATGATCTATTCAATCGTCCTCATTATAATCAGAAATTTGATTGCTTCTTTTTTCACAATTTGAACCAAGATGTTCACTTCTCTTTTCTGGCCTCTGTCTGTGAACCCGGCCAGATCCCTGAAGCTAGATTATCTTCTCACATTCCTGCTTTTGATTCTGTGGAGTCTTTTTTATTTTCATATGCCTAACACTGAGCGAAGTTACTGACATTAACACAAAATCAAGTTTTGTTGCATGATACAGGAATAAATTAATGTTCTATAATAACCGGTCTTTTTTTATCTCTTGAAAACAAAAACCAAAACGAGACGCTGCCTCCACTTTAAGATAGCCGAGTAGAGACATCTGTGTTTTTTTCTCCTTCACAATGTCATCCCCAGAGAAAAAGAACAAATCCAGATGGCAAACTCAATCTTCCCTGAAGCTCATAGAGCAGCCGTGAACCAGGGAGCGTGTGCACGGGCACCAAACTCAGGGAGACCAAATGGGGCACCGATGGCCCCGAGAGCAGGTGCCCTCCACCAAGGCCCCAGGGAGCCAGCAGCCCCTGAGCTTTCTCATGTGATGCTGCAACTTCAGGACAGAAGACGTGGTCTCTGTTCGGAAGAGCGCTCCAGAAGTTTCCCCCGACAGCACCCAGGAGCAGGAGATACTGCGCAAAGAAAAAAAGTGATAACTGCACTCTCCGAGAATTCACCATGTGTCAGACATTACGCTAGCACTTCAGACGTGACTTTGACAAGTGACCTCTGTAGTGAAGAAAGGGGGTCAAAGACTTACGACTCTGAGCAGCCCACAACCATCATTTTCTGTTAGTTGGGGAGAAGTAATGCACACACAAACACGCACACATGTGTGTGCACACATGCACATGTACATGCACAGAGCTGAGTCACAAGGAGCTTCAGTTTGAACCAGGGGAAACTGTGGCCTGGTCCCATTTGCATTTTGTGTAAATAGCTGGTCTTTTATTAAAAGATAAATTTATTAAGAAAGAAAAAAAATCATAGGATCTATTCAAGATAAAAGGAAGAAGAAAAAAGTAAGAAAAAAGAAGAAAGACAAAATCCACCTGGTTATGAAGTAAATAGAAACAGGCCAAAGGTATTCCAACAAACTCAATGAAATAAATTCTTTCTGAGACACAGAACTCGAAATGATGGAAACTGTGAAAGAATGATTGTTCTTACATAATTAACAGGAGCTGATTAATTTTTATTACCCATCTAGTATATGCTTACTTTACCAATTTTCCTCATTATCAACAGACTCAAAAATGATACCCAGTAAAAAATACAGGCTCTAGTGGATTAAAAGTACACTGCCCTTTTATTCCACGGCTTTCTGGACGACATCGATGAAGCATCGCTAGGGCATGAGCCGTCAGGCACGGCCCCGCGGTACCACACACAGCCTGTTGCTGGCTGGCCTGTCCGTTTGTCTGAGTGGGCCTGGTGGTCAGAGACCTCGTGTGGGAGGGGACGGCCAGCGATGGTTACAGAGAGAGTCAGCTTGCAAATGCAAAAATCGTCTAGAGAAAAGGTGGACATTAATAAGAGGTTCTGATTGGCTTTGAAGAAAGTTGGCTGAAGTAGTTCTTTCCAGCTAGAGAGTTCTACCCTATTTCTTTTTTTCCTGTAGAAAGAAACACTTCATCGGATAATTTTACAGATAGCTATAGATTATTCACACTGTAGAACATTTTCACTTTTTCCCTTTGCACCTTCTTACCACACCATTGCCAAAAGTGAGATATTTTGGGATTTAGTGTCCTGTTATAGTGATTTTGATTTTCTTTTTTAAAACAAGACTCGGCGTTTAAGAGCAGTTTGAGAGTTACAGCAACATTGAGAGGACAGTGTGGAGATTTTCCGTGCGTCTTTGCCCCCACACATGCGCATCCTCCCCCACAGCCAGCATTCCCGCCAGATGGCTCAGTGTTACAACCGATGAACCTACGTTGACCTGTGCACGTTGTCATCACCCAGAGCCGTAGCTGGCATTAGAGTTCACTCTTGGTGTTGCCCTGTCTCTGGGTTTGGACAAGTGTCTAATGACAGGTACCCACCGTTATGGTACCATACTGCCCTATAAACCCTCTGTGCTCTGCCTATGAATCCCTCTTCCTAGTCTCTATTGTTTTCTGTTCATGTATATTTAAAAAATCATGAGGCATCTGAATTTTACCAAGAATTTTGACATCTGTGATAATAGCTCTAGCTGTGGTAATAGCTATGGTTCAATGGCAGAACACATATAACAACCCAAGGGGCTTCTGACCCACTGCATTTAAAATAAGCCGTCCACATACAAACTTGAGTTTGTGGGACTGAACCTATTCGTGTAGGTCATTCAACACTCAGTGTTTTACTGAAATGATCATTGAATTGACTCGTCTCACCAGGATTATTACTTGAATTCCCCATTGTGTGGCTTCCACGTGTGTACAGTGAATAACAACGCAGAGGTTTTATGGAACAGCAGCAGCAAACAGCCGTGATCCCATGCACCACACTCACAGTGCTGTTCACACAGGAGAAACACATAGGGCTGTTGTGGTGGTCGATTGAAAGCATAACTCAGCTGAGGGTTTGCTGGTGTTGTGAGCCAGATACCGGTTCACATCTTTCAATCCACTGTAAAATGAATTCTAGCCTCCTCAGCTCACTGAGCTGCAGGCATGGTCGGTCGTAATGCTCCAGATTTACAAAAATGGGGCTTCCTTAACTGCAGTGAGAAATTTACCTTCTTGTCACCACCAGGGAAAATTACTGTCATGGCAAAACAGGCTTCTCATTTTTAATTCCATTGGTTTAAGAACACAAAGTCCATCCATCTGACCCTATTGTCTTGGATTTATAAAAACAATAAATTATTAAAATACATTAATTCAGATTCCAATCACATTAATGCTTCATCAGTCCTTCATTAATAATGGCACATCAAATGAAATGCAAATGATAAGAAGCAAAGTTAATCACGAATTGACAAACTTTCTCTGCAAAGTAGCTTCCAGGAATTTAATCAATTCTGATTCATACATTCAGCTGACAATGATTTCTCTGGGTGTCTGTTGTGTGTCAATCACAGTATGAGATGCTCTGGATGCTAATTAAGGAGGTGTGAGATGAACAAATAGGAAGAATTAACATTGTTAAAACATACATAAAACCCAAAGCAATCTAAAGATTCCATGTAATGCTTATCAAAATACCAATGTCATTTTTCACAGAACTAGAACAAATAATCCTAGAATTTATGTGGAAACATTAAAAGACCCCAAATAACAAAAGCAATCTTGAAAAAAAAACAAACTTGGATGCATCACACTACTTGACTTTAAATTAAACTACAAGGCTATAGCAATCAAAACAGCACATCTCTATAAAAACAGAGACATAGATCAATGAAAGAGAATAAAGAACCCAGGTATAAATCCTTCCCTATATGATCAATGAATCTATCACAAAGTAGACAAGAATATACAATGGGGTAAAGACAGTCTTTTCAACAAATGATGTTGGGAAAACCAGATCACCTTCTTATACCATATACAAGAATAAACTCAAAGTAGATAAAAAATTTAAATGTAATACCTGAAACCATACAACTCCTAGAAGAACTCACACAACTCAACACACACAAAACCAATCCAACTTAAAAATGAACAAAAAACCTGGTTATACATTTCTCCCAAAAGGACACATGAATGACCAATAGACATGAAAAGATGCCCAATATCACTATTCAGGAAAATTCAGATCAAAACCTCAATGTGATGTCACCTCACACATGTCAGAATGTCCATCATTATAAATCAACAAAGAGCAAGTGTTGGAGAGGATGTGGAGAAAAGGGAACCCTTGTGTGCTGTTGGTGGGAATGCAGACTGGTGCAGCCGCTGTGGAAAGCAGTATGGAGAAACCTCAAAAAATTAAAAATGGAACTGCTTTTTGACCCAGCAATTCCACTCCTGGAAATTTCACTGAAGAAATTCAAAACACGAATTTGAAAAGATATATGCACCCCTATGTTCACTGTACAATTATTTACAGTACCTAAGATAGGGAGGCAGCCTAGATGTCCATCAGTAGACGACTGGATAAGGAAGATGTGACACATAAATGCAATGGAATATTATTCAGCAATAAAAAGAATGAAATCTTGCCATTTGTTTCAACATGGATGTACCTAGAGGGCATTATGCTAAGTGAAATGAGTCTGACAAAGAAAGACAAATGACATAGAATTTTACTTGTATTTGGAATATTAAAAATAAATGAACAAATAAAGCAGAAAGACTCATAGATACAGAGAATATTTTGATGGCTGTCAGATGGGAAGGGGGTTGAGAGGCTGGGGAAGAAGGGCAAGGGATTAAACAGTCCAGATCGGTAGTAACAAGAGCAGTCATGGGGATGTAAAGTACAGCATAGGGAATACAGTCAACAATTCTGTAATAACTCCATATGGTGCCAGATGAGTACTAGACTTACCAGGGTGACCACTTCCTAAGTTACGTACATGTCTAACCATTATGCTGTATACTTGAAACTAATAGAATATTATGTCAACTGTAACTGAAAAATTAAATTAAAAATACTAAAAATACAAAAAATAGGGCATGTGAGAGATGTTTTTGATGATTGGATATAGAGGTTGCTGACCCCCATAGTAACAATCACTCTAGATTGAATCATCAGAGGGAAATGCAGCACAATGCTGATGCAGATGTGTGTGACATGCGGAGAGAAGAGAAAGGGGGGCGATGGGAAGGAGAGGATCAGCAGTTCAGACAGAAGACCTCTATCACCGTCCCCCTTGCCCATTAGGCTGTGACTGCAGGACAAGGCAACATGGCCCAGGAGGACTCCTGGCTCGCCATCTGGATGTGAAGCCCTTGAGGGAACTGTTCTAGGAGTGGGAGCTGAATGTTCAGGCTTCGGCAGTAACTATTGTATACCAGCTAACGTTATAGAGAGAAGGGAGTCCAGTCCAGGGCCCACTCCAGCTCCCAGATGGCCTCCCAGCTTGTATTCAGCTAAGGGAGCCATCCTGCAAGAGGCTGGAGATCATGAACTGGGAAAGAGGCTTAGGGCATGTGGAGCAGGGAGTTTCAAAGGAAGGCACAGCAATAGGTGAGGGGACAGGTCAAAGGAATCAGCCATGGCAGGCATTCAGCCTCCTGTCTGTGAGAGGATATGGCTGCTGGCTCTGCGATGGTCTTAACTAGAGGGACACAGGGACCCAGAAGGGGCCGCCCATGGGCGTCATGGGCCCTTACATGAGTCCTCCACAGACAAAGGGCAAAAGAAGGAGAAGTCATATCCTAACGTAGGATGTACATGAGATGGCCCCCCAGAGACATCACTGACCTGAAGAAGGCAGATCCTACTGATGGAACTCACATGTCCGCTTAACGTGGCAAATTAAACTATGTCACAGTTAGCGCTGGCATGATGTACTTTATTATATTGTTTTCTCTTTGTGCAAGTAACCGACCCGCCCCTTTTCAGCCAACTGTTTTACTGTGATACTGGACTTACACTGAGCCTATAAACCACACACAGAGATGACAGCACTGATTTTCCTGGGCATGAAGTTCAAGGTGTTAAACGTTATCAAAACGATCTGGTGTGTCCAATGGCGTGGGTTTGGCTTTCCCATGTGTGCAGCATGTCCACAGGGGCTGGCATGGGGGATTGTCCTTGGCAGTTACCCACCTATTGACCTCTCTTGACCCACGTCCCATGATTGCAGGGACAGAGAAAGAATGAGGTGAACCAAGTGGGTCCTAGAACTTCTGCCCACAGGAGACCCTGTGTCACTTCTGCTGCCATTTTGTTAGCAAGTCACACTGCAATGGCTGAGCTCAAATGTTCCAACATCTGGGAGGAGGCCAGACACTTGTGAGACTGCCGCGGCTTTACTCCCCAGGACCTCCCTTTCCAGTCAGCCAATGGCGAGAGGGAAGGCAGTCACAGTCTCACAGTGCGCTGGAGCTGAAGTCGCCTCTCAGGAGCCTGACCGATTCTCCCGTTGGTGTAGGGTGACGTCCTGGCTGTGTGTGCTGTTTAGGTATCTTCAAAGGGGTGGTGGTTGAAGCCATTCAGTTGGGTTGGAGTCTTTTCAGTGGTTGTATTATGGAAAATGCTGCTTAATTGCTTATTCTGTTGAAGCATGTGTGAAGACACAAACTGGAGACACTGTAGCTGAAATGTGCATCTGCTATGGACTGAATGTTTGTGTTCCCCCAAATTCACGTGCTGACACCTCACCCCAAGTGTGATGGTTTAAGGAATACTATCTTTGGGAGCTGATTAGGTCTGAGGTGGGGCTCTCATGATGGATTATGTCCTTATAAAAAAGACCCTAGAGAGTACCCTCACCCCTTTCTCCAGGTGAGGATACAGTGAGAAGACCCCATCTGTGAACCAGGAGGAGCATCCTCAATAGACACAGAAGCTGCTGGCATTTCAATCTTAGACTGTCAGCCTCCAGAGCCATGAGAAATAAGTGTCTGTTGTTGATAAGCTTCCCAGTTTGGCGGTTATAGCAGCCTGAGCTGAGCACCTCTCAGAGGCAAGGACAGGGAACACTCATGTCTCTGTTCTCCAGGGCTTTAGGTATGGACTCCAGACCCCCGGGGAAATAACAGAAACGTCTGAGAAGGCTTTTAAACTGGGCTGGGTGTTTGGAAGAGCACAGCTGGGTGCAAGCTAATGGCTAGTCACGGAGGTGCCACTCAGAGTGTAGGCAGCACCGGGCCTGCTGGTCTGGCCCCGCAGTGGAGGCAGGAGACTGGGGGAAATGGAAAAATGGGCCGGGCATCTGTCACTTCAGCCTGCCCTTGTGCGATGCCCCTGGGACTCTTGGGGACATTTTATTGGCCATGTTTTCTTACATGCTCAGCACTCTCATCAGTCAGTGTGAGTTCATAAAACAGGAATGAGGTGAATCTGCAGGTGAATAACTCTCGATGGCTTGGCCCCTATAGATATTCAGAAAAACTTATTGAGCGTATTAGGGAACATGGGATATGATGGGACAAGAAACAGGGAAGAGTATGAACTTCTGAGGGTCCCCTAACTGTGGCTCCACATGGAACATACACAGCTGGGGCTGCGGGTGGCAGCTTCCCACCTCTGAAATGAAGGGACTTGGGAGAAGACCCACAGTGGGAGGAACGGGACCTCAGGCTTTCCCTGCCTCTACACTGAGCATGCTCTGGGCTGAGGGAAACGCCTCCTTTCCCCTGTGAGATATCACACCCTTGAATCAGGTCTGCTTTCATCACTAAGGAGCTGCTCCTGACCTCCTGGTCACTCAGGGTTGGGTTAATATTAAATAACTTGAAACTCCTGATATAGTCTTGCCTCTTCTATTTGGGGAGCAAATTTTTCCCTTAATAATTTTCTGTGAGCTTTTGGCAGTCCATGCTATTCCTCATATTTATTTTCGCTCTTGTTCTCAGCCCACAGATGTTGTCATCGCTGAGGTAAACCTCTGGTTTAGAAATTTGGGCCAAAAAAAATTATGGTTTCTCTTTCAGCTTTTTAATGTAGCTTCAGAACTGTTTATTATCTCTAAATTTTGTGCTAAGATACCAATAGCTGGGGAGAAAATGGATCACTCTGAAATTAAATCACTTTTAAAATAGGTCAGTACTGTGCTACTGTAATTGCATTTTTCTTTTAAACAAAGTCACACACTGCTAACAACTCAAATAAACCTTACTCTTTGCAGACGAAATTGAAAAATGCACTCTGGCTCACTGTGTGGGTGAGGTGTGCTATTCAAGCTGGACTTTATAATAGAAAGGGGCAGAAAGGAGCTTATGAAAACAGAGCATGACTGATGTCTACAGGTGGTTGAATGGGTGACCCTTTGCTCATCTGAGCAACTGTTGCAGGATTGTTGTGGTCAGACTCTGTCCTTTTTTTCTGAGTTCCTCCCTTCCATCACTGTTACACACACACATACACACACATGCACGCACACTTATTTTTAGGTCTTGTGCCATTTGTCCTGTGTTTACTCATCTCCACAAAAGCAAGATCTGGGAAGACTTGATGTCTGTCAATGACAAGGTGAAGGGTAGGCTGGGACACCACAGTCTAGCGGCTGGAGGCTCAATCCTGTCTGCCAGCTGGTCCCATTCCTATTGGCTTTTACTGGTCATTTTCTCTTTCCCAGAGGCAGTATGTCTATATTTATTCCATCTTTTAAAGAGAAAGTTAAAAATTTATATTAAAAACTATAATTACCAGTATAATACTATCACTAATGTTTTCTTATTGTTGTCTTTATATATAGAGTACTGTGAAATTTTGCGTCCTAGCATCAAAGCTTATGCCTGACCCCCTCACAGTTGTGGTTATTGAGATGCTTTAGCCCCTGCCTCAATGCCATCTGTGGTGGTGGCAGTGGTGTTGGTGATGGAGATCATGTTGGTGTAATGATAGTATCATTGATGGTGTTGATGGTGATGATGATATTAGTGATGGTGTTTCTGTTGGTATTACTGATGGTGTTGTTGATGGCGATGTTGGTGACAGTGTTGGTGATGTTATGGTGAGGTATTATTGATGGTGTTGGTGATTGTTTTGTTGGTGGTGATGTTCTTTGTGATGGCTGGTGACAATGTTGGTGTTAGCGATGGCATTATTGGTGGCATTGGTAATGGTGGTGGTGAGTGTGTTATGATGGCGACATTGTTGGTGACAGTGTTGCTTGTGGTGATGGTGAGGTCATTGATGATGGATTGCCAGCAGGCCCTTTGGCCTACGCCACTTCACAGAACCACACCCAGAAGCAGAGGCCAGTTGCTCACGCACATATCAAAAGGAGTATATTCCAGAAGGAGTCCAAAGTTCATCACATCTTGGGGTTTGCTAAGGAAAGTAGAGCCAATGATTACCTATATGTGGTGCTACTTGCAAACACCATTGCCCCCCAAAAGTTATAATCACTTAACATTGCTTTGCATTTTGTATCTTTGTGTCATTAACCCTGCCCTGTCACATCCTCTCCTCCCACTGCAAAGCACATTCCTTGCAAGATGAGGTAGCCTCTCCTCCCTCTAACAACAGACTCTCAAGAGGCATTTCCCTCGATCTTGTTCGAAGAATACTTCTTAGCCATCCTGATTCCTCTCTTCTTCCCTTCATTGGGCTAAGAGAAAACATTTCTCTACTGAATATAAGCATTACGAGTTTCAGAAAGTTCATTTATAAAAAGAACGTGGATTTGGGATAAACTATTAACAGTTAATGTTAGTAAAAAGAAACTTTTTTTTTCGCTTTAGTTTGTCCCCTAAATTCTTTAATGTTCTTGGATGTCTGAACAGACTTCATTTTCTAATTATTCCGGCACAGTGCTTGCAAGGTGCAGTGTCCTGGCTATTTCTGGAATTTAGATGAAATACAGCAGTCTGAAGATTTGCTCTGACACATCATGAGGGGGACAAGTGCGATGTGTTGCTACTGTAAAGGTGGGAGTTGCTGGCACAGAGACAGATGTAAATAAAAAAACTTTTGTATGGAAAGTTTCAGACAAGTGCATGCACAAGCAGACACAATTTTAAGTCCCTTGTGCTTATCAGCCAGTTCTCTGTACTGTCAGTTCATGGCTGATTTTGTTTCATCCACGATCAACCTATTATTCCCTCCCTCTGCCCGCTGAGATTACTTAACAGGAAATCCCAGAGATGTGCACTTCTGCCAAGAAGTCACAAGGAAATCACCCCATAAAATGACCCATGTTGCTTGTTTGGAGACCTCAGCTCCCCTCGAACCACAGTGACATCGTGGTGGCACTGACTCATCTTCCACAGAGATGCTCCAGAATCTTGAGATTTATAGTGTGGGGTGGTTTTTCAAAATAGCACATTATTTCCAGAAAGTAGAGATCTGTCATTCTTCTAAGTTAAAAATGTCTGTTGTGAGACCTGTGGGGTCTGACGTAGAGGTTTAGGGACCGAGGGTGCCTACCTGTGTGCTCCAGAGGGGCTGATCCGATGCCCTGTTTTCTGCAAAGAGCCTCGCACCTGGACATGAGTTTGTATGCGGTCCTACTGATCAAGCGTGGCCTTGCCTTTGTGTCGGGCAGTCACTCAACAAGTGTTTGTTGAACACCTACTGTGTCCCGGGCACAGCAGGAGACAAGACCAGCAGGGTCTCTGTGTCCGCAGGGTTGACATTCTAGTGGGAGGAGTTGCTGGGTCTGGGTTGTTAGGAAGGCCTGACCCTTACATGAACCCTGCACACCTGGTTGAGGTGAAATCCAAAGTGCTTCTGTATATGTGAATTCTCCAAGTGAATGGACTTGGTTACACAGGAAGAGAAACTTGTTTTCAAGAAGGAGCAGTGAATGAATTCCGTTTGCTCATGATGACCTAGGGCTACCTGGGACTTCCAGCTGGATACAGGTGACCTCCAGGTGCAGATACAGGTCTGGAGCAAGGTGAAAGTGGAAGGATTAAACGTTTCCTACAACTGTCTTATTTAAGACTTTATGAAAACTGATCAAATGCAAGTGCTTGGGGAAAAAAGAGAAATGAGGAAAATGGCCATTTGTCCTCTATTTTTTCCAAATGGAGAGCAAAGGCTGAAGAAAGGAACAGAGCAGTGGAGGGAGCACTTTGGGCAGGGGGCACTCTCACTCGTGGAAAGGTGGTGGGCTGGGATTGCAGACGGACACACCAGGTCTGCCTATGTGGCAGAAGCTCTCCTTGGGGAGAAAGGGAGCCACTGGACTAGGGAGGAACCTGTGGCTGGGAAGATGAAGAGCAAAGCTTCCAGTGGCCAGCAGGCTGGCCGGGGTTGGAGTGGGAAAAGGGGCAGCTTTAAAAAGCGCTTTAATATTCCAAGATTTTGTAGACAAGACACTACTTTCTGACGCATGTAACCCACTAAGAGATCGGGAGACAGGCCCTCATTAGACATTGATCTGCTGGCACCTTGACCCTGCACTTCCAGCCTTTTAGAACTATGAGAAATATCTATTGTTTAAGCTCCACGCCATCTCAGGTATTTTTTACACACCCAAGCTGAATTAAAATAGGTGGCTCTGCTTACTTCCGACTCTCAAGGAGAGAGCGAGTGGAAGACCCCACTCACACTGTTTTTCTGCTCTAGGTAGGAACCTGGGGGACGGATGAGAAACAGGGGAGGTGATTGTCTGCTGCTCCCTTCTAAGGCTGAGGGCTCCAAACACTCCTGTCCAGGGACAGGGTACAGCCTGTGAGGGGCAAGCGGCCCTCCTAGGCAGTAAAATACAAAGAGACACCAAGCAAATAAAAACGCCCTCAGGAATCAAGATAAAATTATTCTAATGCAACATGTTAAAGCAGTTAAATTAATGCAAAAAATGAACAAAATCTCAAAATTTGACATAAAGGCAAAAAATCAGGAATAGGGATCCTATCTTTATTTAAAATGTTGATTTGGTTTGGGTCACGGATTCTTGCATTAATTTTGATTTTTTTAACATATTGCATTAACATGTCATTACCTTGATGACAGATTTCTGTGTTCACTCTCCTCGCCCTACTCATGGCTGGCGCTGCGAGAAAAGGGTCTGTGTGTCGTGTTTGACGGCATATCTGCTCCCCCTAAGAGCCCCTCTTCCTTCTCCATTTCTTCATGGTGGCAGCAAGGAGCGCCGTGGGGGAGACAGCACCAGGGGTTATTTGCATGGGGCGAGGAATCTCGGAGGTAGAAAGTTCGCACAGGAATGTTCATTCGTTCACTCACTCACTCATCGTTCTTTCATTCATTCTTCCATTCTTTTGTTCATTCATTTGCTTATTCGTTCACTCAATCATTCACTTAATTATTTGTTTACTCATTTGTTCGTCATTCATTCACCGTGTTATTTATTCACTCGTTCATTTACTAGTCCATTCTGTTTGTCTAACTTCATTTTTATTGTTGACACTATTACAGATGTTCCCATGTTCTCTCCCTTTGGCTACCTCCACCTGGCCCCTTCCCTCTGTTCCCTCCAGCCACCACCAACCACTGTCTGTGTCCATGGGCTATGCCTATATGTTCCTTGGCTAATTTCTTCGCTTTTTTCCTTCCAGTCTCTCCCAAGATCCTCTCCCCTGACAGCCGTCAGTCTGTTCCATGTACCCAAGCCTCTGTTTCTATGTTGTTTATCAGTTTATTTTGTTCTTTAGATTATACACATAAGAGAGATCATATGGCATTTGTCTTTCTCTGCCTAGCTTATTTCACTTAGCATAATATTCTCTAGTGCCATCCATGTTGTCACAAAAGGTAAGATTTCCTTCTTTTTGTGGTCTCATAGTATTCTATTCTGTAAATATAAAAAAAATGTAGTTTTTTGATCCACTCATTTACTGATGGGCACTTGGGCTGTTTTGAGATCTTGGCTATTGGAAAAAACACTGTTATGAACATAGGGGTAAGAGTATTCTTTCTGATTGATTAGTGTTTTGGGATTCTTAGGACATATTTCCAGAAGTGGGATCACTGGGTCAAAAGGCAGTTCCATTTTTAATGTTTGGAGGTACCTCCATACTGTTTTCCACAGTGGCTGCACCAGTCTGCATTCCCACCAACAGTGCAGGGTTCCCTTTTCTCCACAGACTCACCAACACTTGCTGTTTGTTGATTTATTGATGATGTTCATTCTGACAGGTGTGAGGTGACATCTCATTGTGGTTTTAACTTGCATCTCTCTGGTGATTAGTGATGTTGAGCATCTTTTCATGTGTCTATTGCCCACCTCGATGTCTTCTTTGGAGAAGTGTTTATTCAGGTCCTTTGCCCATTTTTTAATTAGATTGCTTGTCTTCTGTTGGCTTGTTTATTCACTTGTTCACTTAATACTTCATCTGTTTATTCATTCATTTGTTCACTCACTCATTCCTTCACTCACTTACTCATTCCTTTAACACGGTTGTACTGGTAAACGTCAGGACCTGGTTCCTGAAAAATGGGCGCCATCGTTCTCCGTCGGGCCTGAGGGCCATCAGCAGGCAGAGCACCGCAGTGTCTGCAAACCAGGCTGCTGGCTCTCCCTTTGGAGGGGTGAGGGTTTTCTGACCCGACTGCTGGCTCATGGTGGGCTGGGATCACTGAGCTCGAGCTAAAAGGGGCACCTCTTTAGTCAGGGTGGGTAATGCCAGGATGGAGGTCACATGCGGGTCAAGTGCTCCCCTTCCCATGACTGTGCGACCCCCTCAGTTGGGGGGCAGCAAGTCCTGGGGAGGGCAGAGTCCCTGGGAGAGAGGACTTCCTGCCTGGGCCACCTTCCCTCTGAGGAGGAGAGAGGAATCATGGGAAGGGAGTGTCGGCTTGGGGAGGTTGACCTCTGGAGGAGACAGGCTGTTCAAAGCTGAGAATGAAACAGGGATAAAGAGGATGCTCTCTCTGTCTTGAGACTAGGGACACACGTTCTCTGATCCGAAGGGCAGAGCCAAGCTCCTGCATCATTCATGAGCCATACCACTTCTAGGCTGAGGGACAGTTATTTATAGCATCTAATCTTTTTTTACCAAATGACACTGCTGGGCTGCAGGCCGAGTCACATTAGAGCAAGTGTCCTGCTCCTGATGGGATCCCACTGACGTGTGTGACTCGTGCTCAACAATGAGTGTGTGTACCTGGTATCTGCTGCATCTCTTCACCATGGAACAAGTTTTTAGCAACAAGCTCCAGTAGTGAACTTGATGTTCTCCAGGTTTCCTAGCCACTGCATTCAGTGGGCCACGTGCTCAGTGGATGACAAACCAGGCAGGGTCAGCATCAGCCAGGTAAAGACCACTCCTAGGATTCTGGGCCACCCGTGGCCCCCACGCACCCGCATGGCTGGGTGCAGATAAATTCTGTGTACAACAGCATGATTCCAGGGGACCACTCATCGGAGGCCAAGTCAGAACACAGTGGAGAGAGAGCTGAACTCAGGGCTGAGAGGTGACCCAGAGCAGATGAAGCATTGAGTCCAAATCCAGTCCGGAGCAGCTGCATTAGGAGTGGGCAGAGGGGACACTGGTGCTGTGGCGCCGTGGATTCTGAGTGGATTCTGGATTCTGTGCAGAGAATGGTTACAATGCTTTTGTCTAGTTGGTTTTTTGTTTTAGTGCCAATTGAGAGTGCCTTCATTCTGCTGCAGACAGCCTCCCATCAAACAGGATGGTCATAGTCCATTTTTGAAACAGAAAAATAATGATTGAATGACTTTCATCTTAACTGGAGAGTTACAGAGAAATGCAGGACTCCAGTAGGTATCTACAGCCCTACCTTAGGCTAGAACTGGTGCCTGCTGGTGGACTTGGCAGCAATTCTTAGCTCCAGAGGATGGAAATTCTGGCCATGTCCCGGGACACTCTGGTGAGTCTGCAGCAGAGCAGGCACCTGAGATGCAACCAGCATGTGGCCAGGGCTGGACTCCACAATGCTCATTTTCACTGCTGACCTTCCAAGAAGTGACCATTGTACAGAAACCCCTGCTTTGGTCTGGAAGTGGAGTCTTGACCTTACAGGAGGAAAGTGTGTTTCCAAACGAAACTCTGTGCAGTAGGGTGATCCTTTGGCACTATTTTTCTCCCTTCAGTGGGGACTGCAGGAAGAGCATCTGTCCTTTCAAGAATGGCCAGAGTAGAGGGGCTGCATGTGACACCTGCTGTTCCCAGCTGTGGTCCTTGTCCCTGGGTGGGTTTGCACCTAAGTACAGGTCTCCTGACAGCAGGTGTGGGTTTCATTGCAGCAGAGGAGCCCCTGAACAGCACCCATAGGACAGTCCCCAAAGGGCATAGGGCCTGTGGGGCTAAGGGCACAGTGTCTGCCTGAGCAGGTAATCTGGGACCTGGCTGACCAGACCTGCAGGGAGGAGACTGGGAGAGAGAAGTGATGGGCAGGTCACCATGCAGGAGTTCTTCCTTAGAGCAAAGCAGATGCCACTGCTGGAAAATAAGGCTGCCCCCTACTCCCCGGAAAATATAGAGGGCATCATTTCTGTGCTTGGGGACCTATGCTTCCTGGCATTCTCCTACACACACAGTGCCCGCCCCGCCCAAGGCCCTACCACTGTCCCAAGGCTGCACAGGAGGGCCTCCGGCTCTGCAGCTTCACTATCTCAGCCAGACACCCATCCGGGCCTTTTCATCACAAGATACCAGTTTATTTTTCCCTTTCCTTTGATGAAGGGAAAATGGATTCAACATATCAACACTTGTCTTTTAGGGAAATGTGAAAACACAAAATTCATTCCTTCTTCTACAGTGAGAATTCCAGAACACAAAGAAAAACTTCTTTTTCTATTTCAGAGCAGGAGGGGGAACCAGGAGCAACTTCCTCTCTGCCTCGGGATGCTATGCAACTTACTCTCGTCCAGGATAGACAAGGAGAATGAGGACATGTGCCAGGCTGTGGTACAATTGTGCATGGAGAAGGTCTGCAGAGGACAGCCAACGTTTCCAGGACATGGGGCTTGTTGTCCTCTCTGACGTGCACATTTACATCTAGATGTTCACCTGCCGCAATTAAATAATATTGCAAGTGCCTCAGATAACGGCAAGGATGGGATCTGCATGCCCTACTTCCTGAGGCAGCTCCAGCCCCTAGAGGTGTGGCGTGTTCCCCACTGATCCAGGAGGTGTCGCTGTCATCCTCAGAATGGAAGCCACCGCCTCTCTAAGCACCCGTGAACACACAGGGGAGAGATTTACTAGATTGCAAGGAAGCCATCCTTTCTAATAGTGGAAAGACAGCAATTAGTAGGGGAAATAGAATAAGGCGATTCCATCATTTAGTAAAACTGATTCTGAACAGCAAAACACTGCCCTTTTAAAGCTCCTTCAGCACGCACATGAAAGTGTGCGGCCTCCCATCCCGGTTTTGCTTTGTGACGGTGCCCTATGCCTGTGTCCTTTCTCCTGGCCATCCTCATCTCTGTGATGCATCTGGGCAGAGGTGGGCGGGTTCACCCGTCCTCTTCAGCCCCGTCTCACTGTCCCATTGACTCTCCATTCTTGGGGGCAGCTTGGGGCAGATAAGAAGTGACCAAAGAGTAGAATAAGGACCAATAGGATCAGACAGGCACAGGATCTGGGGACTTCGTGCTGTGGTTACGATGCCACATGCTTTTCTCCTGTCTCCCAGTTGCTTCTCGGACATCCTATCTGAGTTTCACTGGTGAGCATGTGGCGGCTCAGGGTGATTCTGTGTCTCAATAACAACCAAGTTCCAAGTCAACGTGGATTTCAAACATGGGGTTGGTTTGCCTCCAAGACCCATGCTCTTTGCCCTGCACTCAGACTCCCCCACCCCTCGGTGCCTGTCCTTTAGGTGGCCAGAGTTGCTGGAACAAGAGGACACTGGAGAAACAGGAAGAAGGATTCCTAGGAAACAGCCAACGTGAGGGCCAGGCTCAGCAGCTGCTCCCACTGCCTGTGTCGGCTCCAATGTTGATGGAGGAGTAAGATTCCACACTTACGACAGAAGGAAGCTGGTGGGGCTTTGCCAAATAGGGTGTTTTCTGACCCAATCCAGATGAAATGAAAATGAGTTTGGGACAAGGGGCCACAGCAGGAAGAAAGTGGGGCGCTTCCCTCCCAGGAGGTACGAATCAGCTGGGAGTGAAAGTGGAGTCGGTCTGGGTGAGACTGACTTTTTTTTTTAAAGATTTTATTTATTTATTTTTAGACAGAAGGGAAGGGAGGGAGAAAGAGAGGGAGAGAAACATCAATGTGTGGTTGCCTCTCATGTGGCCCCCAATGGGGACCCGGCCTGCAACCCAGGTATGTGCCCTGACTGGGAATCAAACCAGGACCCCTTGGTTCCCAGCCCACGCTCAATCCACTGAGCTACACCAGCCAGGGAGAGACTGACTTTTGTTGTTGTTTCTAAGCTGTTCCTCGTGGGGCTTCATGTCACCCATACGCAGGTATGCAGACTCCGCCTCATCCTCCTGCCCCTTCACATGCAGAAATGACGGTCCAGGGTGACCGAAACAAGGCGGCCTGTGTGATTTATCAGCCAGAGTTCACAATCTTCAATCAGCTTGTGAGTTGGAGACATCTGACCTGGGTCTGGAGAATTTGTCACCAAAGCCTTCAAACGTGATTTGCCAAATAGCTTCTTATTAAGAGCGATCACAAATAACCGTGGGCTGACTGGTGCTGGTGGAAACCAAGCCGCTCTGCACAATAAATGGAGACGCCTTTATCTGTCATTTCATTCTGCAGTTCGGCCCCATATTTCTAGGAACCGCAGCCCAACGTCAGTAAGGGAGGCACCGTTTTGTGTTTAGTAGAGCACTAAATTGGTGATGTATCCTTGTGATGCTGGTGGTGAACCCCACGTTGCCATGGAAACGGGAGTCTTACAGGGTCTGTTGTCCCGCTGTTCCTGAGACCAGCCAGTCTCCAGCAGTCCTCATTTATTTGGAGACCCTACCAGCCCATGCCTCTGTGTGCAGAATAAAACCAGGCTTGTTAGGGCTCCAAATGGCATGTGTGCCGAGAATGCCTCCGACTCTGTTATTATGTCAATTTACTGCATGTTCCTGAAGCATTAGCATTAAAATAAAATAGACAATTAGTGAGCTGCAAATGACTCATGCACTGATATTGTACAAATTTGTCTTTTCATATTCAAAGTGCTCGTGAGAGCCTCAAGTTCTCCATACTCAGCCACTCACCTCGGGATCTGCCTGTGAGACTCACGTACCCACACACACAAAGGCTCACACAGACTCATTCCCATAGGCACATGCACACACAGATTTGTGAGGATCAGTTTTACACAAAACAGCCTGGCACTGCAAGCCACAACTCGCTGTGTAAAGGGAATGTGTTTTCTCGGAAGAGGGAATGAGGGAGAGGGCCCAATGGGTGGAGGACGGAGGAGGCCGGAGGGAGAGAGCCAGCCCATCGCTCTGACCCAGGATTCACTGCTACTCCCCTCCCCTTCCAGCCCAGCCAGTCAGCCATCCCAGCATTCTTTGAAAAGGATGGTAGCCCAGTTTTAAGAGAGCCTGATGTGTGTATAGGTGTTGTAAGGGTGTACGTGGGTATCGTGTGTGTGTTGTGTGTTGCATGCATGCACTGTGGGTGAGGGAGGGAGGGAGGGAGACAACATGCAGAGGGGAGGAAGGTCAAGGAGACAAGAAGGAGGGGGTGCTCAGATGGGTGGGTGGGTTCCCCAGGGATCCCGAGAGGAGGACCCACGGACATGTGTAAGGAGAGCCCTGTGCTGCCCTCACCACATTTCATCACAGGCTCAGAGGCCCATTTTTGAACCATAAAGCTCTGAATACTAACTGGCTGACTTCACATTCAGTTCAGTCACTGACCAGAGTTCTGACGGGTCGGGACAGGATGGTCTACCAGGGGCGGCCCAGGAAGGCTGTGAATGTGGCCTAACTCAAAATCGTAAATTTACTTAAAACGTTATGAGATTTTTTTTTTTATTGAGTGTTGCAATGTATTTAATGTGTTGCCCAAGACAAGTCTTCTTCCAGTGTGGGCCAGAGATGCCAGAAGTTTGGACACTCCCAACAGTGAGTCTTAAGTTGCGGTCTTGTGGGGAAACCCATCCCGGGTGATCTCCCCCACCAGGCCTGGGGTCCTCATGGGGGTTTCCTGCATAGGGACCTTCTGCAGGAGTCCTTCAGTCTGTCCACCAACCATTTCCTGGAGACCCTAGTCAATGCCGTCACCTAAAGAAACCAAAGAAACTTCAACATCAGTGAAAAATGATTGAGACGCTGTGAACTTTGAAGTAGCACACTAACAGCAGGTAGAATGCTCCTGCAGTTTAAAAAACACATGTTTGTAACTTTTTAAAAATCTTTTTTTAAGGTTTTTATTTTATTTATTTTTAGAGAGAGGGGAAGGGAGGGAGAGAAACATCAATGTGTGGTTGCCTCTCACGTGGCCCCCACTGGGGACCTGGCCTGCAACCCAGGCATGTGCCCTGACTGGGAATCGAACCGGTGACCCTTCAGTTCATAGCCCACGCTCAATCCACTGAGCTACACCAGCCAGGGCTATTTATAACTTTTTAATATAATTATGCCAGTAACCCAGGCTGGAGTCTTCTGTGACCTCACAGGCATCCTCCACCCCCCACCCCCCAATGCCATTGAGTGAATTAATGAAAGTGCAGATGATCTTACCCCTGGTGGTTCCAAGGCATTAGGAATCTGATGAAATATCCATACTGCTTACAGGTTAAGCTGATTTATGGAGAGACTCGATGTCTTAGTTAATGAAGTAAGAGGGAAACATGTGAAAGGAAAAGTTAAAGGCATGAAATAATTTGCTAAGATGATATAGTACAACTGTGTCTATCAACAATATTTCAAGTGTAAACAGAAAACACATTTTTCAAATATCAATGCTTTGTCCACATAGCTCCAAACATCTCTGTACTTAGAATCATAAAACTTTACCCAAGAAGTTGGCCTGAGTGTGAGTTGCTACCCAGCATAACCAGAAACACACTTCCAGGTCTATTTCTGATCCAGCTTCCTGCCACGTGCCTCACTGCCTCGATCGACCAGACACCTGGAATATACCCACCTCAGGTGGATCCATAATGCCATCCCTCAGTGCAGCTCATGTCACTTTCACCTTTTTTATATGCCACTGTTCTTGGAGTGGGATGAGAGGTAGTGGTGGTCCTGGTGAATGTTTGGTACTTTTCAAGCCAGTAGGTACTCCAAGGGTGTCTCAGGATTCCTTGTGGTGGCCAAGAAGCCAAGAATCCTGACAGATCGCCAACTCTTTACTCGCTCTGCTCCTTCCTAAGCGTGCCGTTTAAGAAAGCCACCAGCTGCCTTGTGAGTTTAACAAAGGCCTTTCAAATAACACATATGGACCCAATTCCTGGGTTAACCACCCTTCTTTGATGAGGTTTTATATTCACGCGTCCTTGTTATTACTCCCTTTAATATCTGTAAATGAAAGCGTATCCTCTCTTTATGTGTGGGTTAGGTTGCTGCCTGCAGGGCACTTTCTGTAAGCTTGATGATTACTGGCTTCACCCTGCTCTCCACTTGTTTCATTTGGTGATTACGGGCAATCTCACCATTCCTGCAGGGCACAAGTACCTTGTTTATTTTAGCAAATGTTCCTAATAGCCTTAATCTGCTGTCAGGTCCAGTAATGTGTTCCTCAACTTTCATGATAAATGAAATCTTTCGACAGAATCTTGATGAAGTGCTGGTCTCTAAGGACTTAAAGAGACTACAAGTTTTGTTGTTGTTGTTGTTGTTTTAACCTTTTAATCTTGCTGTGATGCCTAGAACTAGGTCACTCTCAACCACTCAGTTTGCAAAGCTTTTCCATTTGTTGACCTAATTCTTACACCCTGTTTCAGAGGAGGGTTCTAACTGCAGAAGTACGGGGCTCTACAGAGCTAACCTTAGATGTACCAAGAGGTACATTGATTACTGTTGAAAATCTATCTGCCAGACAGTTCCACTAGATAATTTACTCCTTTGAACCAAAACATGAAGTCTTTAGAAAGTACGGTCCACAGCACAAATTGCTCACCAGATAATAGCAGCTACTGAGGGATAGAATTATAATCTTCCCTCCTTCCATGGGGACTGGAGGAGGGCTGGAATGCTGCAGTGTGGGAACTGGGGCACGAAATTCCCCATCAGTCACTGTGTGATGGGAAAACCTAGGAAAAGCACCCAAACCATGGAGGGCCAAGCCACACAGAACAGAGGTCAAGTCTTCAAAAGGCACATGAGGACATGTGGGGCTGGATTAAGTCGCCAAGAAAAAAGGGATCCCAAGAAGACATTGGGGACTAAAAGTCACAGTTGGAGTGATGGCTCAGAAGACCTGCTGCTGTTTGCAGCCGAATGTGAGTAGCTGTCTGGCTTGGATGGTTATGAGTGTAATGGTGGGTATGGTCCTGGGAGAAGTCAGCTTGGAGAACAGGGGCCAGGACTTGGCTCAAAAACTGCAGAGCTGGAGGGGCTTCCAGATAATCACCAAGTCACAGAAAGGCATTAGGTGAGGAGCACAGGGGTGGGTGTCAAGGCTAACCCAGCAGGCTTTGTAATTTCCCTAGGGCCTCTTTTGCTACTGACAGGGTAAGTCCGACGGGCACAGGTGCACCCAAGAGTGATTGCAGGTGACCAGTGAGTGTTGATGGGGCATGAATGATACGAGGAGAAGGCCAAGCATTCACAATTCCTTACTACAATGGGCACAGGAAGGCATGCAAATAGCTATTAGGGTTGACTGGCTTGCCATATTATCACTGCTACATTATTATTCCCGTTAATGTTGGTCAACATTCCAACCTCATTGGCTGATGTTTCAGTCTTGAGCTCACACAGGCCATGATCAATGTAGAATTCTGACTTTTACATGTGACATAAATAAAAGCCATTGCTCCCCAGAAAGCAAGAGCCAAGAGCAGCCATATTGAATATCCATTTTGTTATGTTACAGATGTTCACCTATAGATGTATCAGATGAGGATATTAAAAGACAGATTTTGTGAGAGTTGGAAAAATGCCACTTCTGGCTTAAAAAAAAATAATTTTATTTCAGCTCTGGTTGGGTGGCTCAGTTGGTTGGAGTGTGGTCTCATGCACCAAAAAGTTTGTGGGTTCAATTCCTGTTCAGGGCACATACCTAAGTTGTGGGTTTGATCCCCAGTTGGGGCGCAGGCTGGGGGGGGCAACTGATTGATGTTACTCTCTCACATCAATGTCTATCTCTCTGTTTCTCTCTCTCTCTCAAATTGATAAACATATCCTCAGATGAGAATTTAAAAAAAAAATTTTAATTTAGTTTATTGAACACATACTGGGCTTGTGTTAGGTGGGATGCACAGCTGTGGGAAGTAGAGAGATGAACAAACTATTCTTCCTTCTTGGTAGGAGGGTGTACGCTCGTGGGATACAAGGGTTTATATGTGTATCAGCCAAGGTTTTCCAGAGAAATAGAACCAATAAGACAGATAAATATTGGAAGAGATTTATGATAGAAATTGACTTACATGGTTATAGAGGCCAAGAATTCTCATCATCTGCAGCCTGCAGCTGGAGATGCAGGAAGCCTGCAGGGCAGTTAGTTCAGTCTGAACCAGGACCACTGATGCCCAAGGGCAGGAAAGATGGGTGTCCCAGCTCAGAGAGAACAAATCTTCCTTATCTCACTTTTTTGTTCTGTTTAGGCCCTCATGGGCTGGAGGAGGCCCACCTGCCTGTGGAAGAGCTATCTCCTTTACTCAGTCCACTGATTTAAATGTTAATCTCTTTCAGAAACACCCTCCCAGACACTCCCAGAAACACTTTTCCCATCTCTCTGAACATCCCCTAGGCTCATCAAAGTCACACATAAAATTAAGCATGATAATACGAGGTTTGTCTATAAAGTATCCAGCCATGTACAAAGAAAAATAGACACATTTATTGAAGAAGAAACAAGATCCAAGAAACATTGTACACAGGGCAATGACACCTCAGTCCCCTTCAAAGTAGGTACCTTGGGACCTCACGCAGTTCTCCCAATTGCCATCAGCTTCCCCATCATATTTTCCTGAATCTCATTGATGGTCTGAAATTCCTTCCCTATTTTTTTCTTTAGAACTTTAAAAACAAAATATATTTTTTTCATTTTGTTACCTTTTATTTATTTATTTATTTATTTATTTTGATTACTGATTATGCTATTACAGTTTTTCCCATTTCCCCCCTTTCCACCTCTCTCCACCCTGCCCCACAAGCCTCCAGCATTCTCCTCTCCTTAGTTCATGTCCGTGGGCAGTACTTATCAGTACTTTGAGTCCTCTCTTTCCTACACCATTTTTTATCTCTCTCCGTCTGTTTTATGCCTACCAATTATGCTTCTTCTTCCCTGTACCTTTTCCCCCTACTCCTCCCTTCTCCCTCCACCGAACTCCCTCTGTGTGATGTCCATTTCTCTGCTTCTGCTCCTGTTCTGATTGTTTGCTTAGTTTTTTTTTCATTGTTTTTATTTTAGGTTCATTTGTTGATAGTTATGAGTTCGTTCTCATTTTACTGTTCATATTTTTTATCTTCTTTTTCTTAGATAAGTCCCTTTAACATTTCATATAATAATGGCTTGGTGATGATGAACTCCTTTAACTTGACCTTATCTAGGAAGCACTTTATCTGTCCTTCCATTCTAAATGATAGCTTTGCTGGATAGATTCATCTTGGATGTAGGTCCTCGCCTTTCATGATTTCAAATACTTCTTTCCAGCCCCTTGCAATATTTGTTTTGAGAAATCACCTGCTAATCTAATGGAAACTCCTTTGTAGGTAACTGTCCCCTTTTCTCTTGCTGCTTTTAGGATTTTCTCTTTGTCTTTAATCTTGGGTAACCTAATGATGATGTACCTTGGTGTGTTCCTCTTTGGGTCCAACTTCTTTGGGACTCTCTGGGCTTCCTGGACTTCCTGGAAGTCTATTTTCTTCACCAGACTGGGGAAGTTTTCCTTCATTATTTTTTCAAAGAAGTTTTCAATTTCTTGCTCTTGTTCTTCTCCTTCTGGCACCCCTATAATTCGGATATTGGAACATTTCAGGTTGTCCCAGAGAATCCTCAGCCTCCCTTCATTTTTTGGATTGTTTCTTCATTCTGATCCAGTTGGATGTTTATTTCTTCCTTTTGTTCCAAATCATTGCTTTGAATCCTGGTTTCCTTCCTGTCACTGTTGGTTCCCTAAATATTTTGCTGTATTTCATTTTGGGTATTTTTCATTTGTTCTTTCATTTTTCAACCAAGCTCAATCAGTCCTGTGAGCATTTTGATTACCAGGGCTTTAAATTCTCCATCAGATAGGTTGGCAATCTCCTCATTGCTTAGTTCTGAGGTTTTGCTCTGTTCTTTCATTTGGGCCATATTTCTTTGCCTTGACACAGCTGATAGGTTGTAAGGGGGTGGGGCCTTAGGCATTCACCCGGGCTGGGCAACCCTCCTTGCTGTGCTGCTCACTGCCTGTGGGGGAGGGGCCAGAGAGTGAACAATGCATCCCACCTGCTCAGCTCTAACCCACTTTCCAACGGACTCGTGTGAGACTGGGAGTTTTTCCCACAGCGACAACCCCTGTTGTAGTCCATAGTCAACTCTGAGTCTCAGTTTCCCCTTTAGTCAGACCCGCCCACTCTGTCCACCACCTTGCCTCAGTTTTTCTGAGCCAGCTGGCCCGCATGGTCCACCGCTTTACCGGTCTGGTTGTTCTGGTTGATTTTTTCTTTAATTCCTTGGTTGTTGGAGTTCCATACAGTTTGATTTTCTGGTGCTTTTGGTTATTTATTAATCTTACATTGGTTGTTACCCTCCTTTTGGTTGTGCCAGGAAGTGAAGGGTTTCTACCTAAGCCTCCATCTTGGCCGGAACTCACTAAATATGACTTTCAAAGGTGATTTTTGTTTTGCGAAAGCCAGAAGTTGCAGGGCGCCAAATCTGGGCTGTAGGGGGGCTGAGTCATCTGGTGATTTGATGTTTCACCAAAAACCTCTGCAGGAGCCATGATGCATAAGTGGGCCCATTGTCATGAAGCTGCCAATCACCAGTTGTGCAGGGCTGCAGCTTTCTGAATCATTCCAGTAGTTTCTGAGGAGGAATGTTCAAGCTTAACGCAAAATTTGATGCAGATTTGTTGCTCTGGTTGCTCAGTCATTTTGAGTGTGACAGCCACACAGTACACATGCTCCCTCAACGGTGACTACCACCCCCACTGACTAGCACAGTGAAGTCATCCTTGTCATGCATGTGCAGTCCAGTCCACTCTCCTTGGCTGCCAGGTTATATCGATGTCATGCAAACCATGCTCGTTATACTAACAATGGCTGGACCTTTTCTGGATAGACCTCATGATGTTAAAATCTTAATGCAAGAGAAATTAAGATAGACATGTAATACTCTGCAGTACAACGAGAGTATGATGTGGAGAGATATTAGTTGCTTTATTTCTAATGAATTCATTAATTTAACAAATCTATGAAGGGCCCCTGTTTTATAAACCATATCTTATTCACAAAGGAAAAAGAAGCCAAACATCACAGGTATGTTGTGAGCTTTGGTGGGGATAGTCCTTTGTGCTTCTATAGCTAGCTTAATCTTGATTTGACCTTTCCAATGTAAAAGGCAGTTTTATTATTCTTCTGGATGTCCAGTAAACTCAATAAGTAAAGGTCAAGAGTCTGGTGACTGGCTTAGATGAGAAACAGAAGTGCACAATCTCATTCCTGTCCCCCAGCAACAGGGACCACTCAGAGCTAGTGGGCTGGCCTTCCTTCTGATGTAGTGTTTTATGAGAACCAGGGGATGGGACAGACAGGACAGCGGGGACAGAAGCAGCTTCAGACAGTAACCACGCCTGTCCTCCGGGGTTGTTGGAAATAGAATCTGTCTTCACATGTGAGAAGCATCCAGGTGTCTGTCCAGATCATCGTCAGCTTCACACTGAATTTTAACTCCTTAAGTCAGGGCTGTATAAAGCCTACAAACAGTTTTTCCCTGGTCTCCATTCTCAGTGAACGAAATGTGGACATTTTCAGTGTCATCTCCATGTGGTTGTTACAGTAACAAAATGCAAACATACCAAATGGTTTTCCTTCTGACCATTTTAATCAGAAGAACAGAAATAAGTGGTTGTTCCAGGTTTATTGAGGTACAAATGACAAATAAAATTTTATATATTTGAAGCACAAAATGTGATGATTTGATATATGTTCTATTATGAAATGATTACCACAATCAAGTTAATTAGCACAGTCATCACCTCACATAGTTGCCACTTTTTCTGAATCTTTTTTTTCTTGATGTCTCTGTGTATCTTATTTTTTGGCTTTAGCTTGGGTATTAACAGGGATATGCATAGATGTGTTTGTAGCTGGATTAAAAAAAGGTCATAATAAAATTTGTTATACTTTTGCTAGAATTATAAATAGTTTTATACAACAATGAAAGTCCAATACTATGGTTTAATTTGTAGAAAACTTGGTCCATTTAATGGGTTATAATTTTTCTTATGAAAAGTGAAGTACTATTTTAATAGTTAGAAAAAACTATAGTGGTTACCACACTTTTTTAAAATGATGAGAGCATTTTAGATCTACTCTTAGCAAGTTTCAAGTAAACAATACAGTATTCACTATTGTCACCGCGCTGTGCATTGGCTCCCCAGAACTCATTCATTGGATAACTGGAAGTTTACTCCCTTTTGGTAACATGTCCCCATGTCCTCCTCCTGCAGGCCCTGATGACCACCATTCTCCTCCTCTGGTTCTGTGAGTTCCCTGCTTTAGATCCTCCTGTAAGTGAGATTACATGGTGGTTTCTTTCTGTGTCTGGCTTATTTCACTTAGCGTACTATCCTCCCAGGTCTATCCATGAAGAAACAAATGTTTTAGAAAAGCACACTTGCATCCTTGTTTTTGCTGCATAGAAAGTTTTGTGGCTGTCCGCTCTGTGTGCCTGTGCTGTAGAGACAGAAATGTGAGCATGGGGTGACCCCTCCAGTCACTGGAGGACAGGCCTGGGCCTGAAAGCAGAGGCCCGCTGGGCTCAAGTGCTGAAGCGTTCCCCCTCGGGGCTGTGGAGCCTTTATGCTGGCTCTCTATTTCAGATGGAGGCTGGGAGGGCACATGGCAGTCTCAGTGTGGAAACGAGTGTATCTCCATGCTGTGATGTGGCTTTTCTCAAATAAGGCTC
>PVJI01021305.1:0-27326 GCA_004026765.1 Micronycteris hirsuta
ATTAGGATGTTGATTCACGTCTGGTGGCAGACAGGACCAGGTTAAAGCAATATTCAGAGATCAGCAAGCCAGAATTTTTTAAGATACACCTTTGCCAAATTCCTATTAGAGAATTCCCATCCCACAGACATGATCCACACTTGCTCACACAGGAATCACACGGAACTGTGCTCAAAACGTGTAGATTCTCAGGACTGTGTGTTTACACACGTGTGGAAATCACTGCCACAGGCCTGTAGTATTCTTTGTTCCGTTTTTATCTGGTTTTGGAATTAGGATGATGCTGGTTTCAAAAAAAGTGTCTGGGAATCTTCCATCTTCTTGGTTTTTTGGAATAGTTCATGAAGGACAGGGGTTAGCTCTTCCTTAAACGTTTTGTAAAATTCTCCTGTGAAACTGTCCTGTCCAGGTCTTTTGTGTGCTGGGAGTTTTTTGATTACTGCTTTGATTTCATCAGCTGTTATTGGTCTGTTCAGGTTTCCTTTTTCTTCTTCATTCAGTTTTAGAAGATTATGTTTTTCGACAAATATGTCCATTTCACCTAAGTTTTCAAATTTCTTGGCATATAGTTCTTCATAGTAATTTCTTACAATCCTTTGTATTTCTATGGTGTCACTTGTAATTTCTCTTCTTTCATTTCTGATTGTGTATATTTGAGTCCCCTCTCTCTCTTTCTTGTTGAGTCTACTTAAAGGCTTGTCAATTTTGTTTATCTTTTCAAAGAATCAGCTCCTGGATTTATTGATACTTAGAATTGGCTTTTAGTCTCTATGTCCTTTAATTCTTCTCTGATTGTGATTATTTCCTTCCTTCTGCTTGCTCTGGGCTGTCTTTGTTGTTCTTCCTCAAGATTTTGTAGGTATAGGTTTAGGTTGCTTATTTGAAATGTTTCTATCTTTTTTTAGGTAGGCCTGTATTGCTGTGAACTTACCCTTCAGGACTGCCTTTGCTGTGTCCATTAAGTTTTGGATTGTTGTGAGTTCATTTTCATGTGTTTCCGGAAACTTTTTTATTTCTTCCTTGAACTCTTCTTGACCCATTCATTGTTTAATAGCATGCTATACAATCCCCATGAGTTTGAGTGTTTTTGAGTTTTTTTCCTTGAAGTTCGTTTCTAGTTTTAGTCCCTTGTGATCAAAGAAAATGTCTGATATGATTTCAATTTTCTTGAATTTGTTGAGGCTTGTTTTGTTTCCTATCATGTGGTCTATCTTTTAAAATGTTCCATGTGCATTTGAAAAGACTGTGTATTTGCTTCTTTGGGATGAAAGGCTCTCTATATATATCAGTTAAGTTCTCTTGATCTAGGGCATTGTTCAATGATGCAATATCCTTGTTGATATTTTGTTTGGAAGCTCTATCCATTTTTGACAGTGGGTTGTGGTGGTTCCTGTCCCAAAGAATCCGTATGCTGTGTCTGATTTGTAAATAAATGAACAGGGACTACATAAATCCCGTGGAGAAGAAAGGGGACTGCATGGCCACTCTCTCAAGGGGAGAACATCTTTAAGTGCCTCGGCCACTCTCTCAAGAGTAGAGCTCCCCGGTCCTTGCCTCGACAGGCTTTTATTGGCTTTTGCATAGCATATATCAAAGAAGGTTTCCATTCATTATACTTAGGTTTGCTTTAGGTAATTACTTTTTACACATATCAATGGAAAGGATGTTACAGATTATTTCTTATAGATTAACAAGGAAAGAATGTTGCAAATGCAAGGGAATGATAAGCATAATTGGTCTGGTTATACTTCAATCCTTGGGAGAATTAGCACAGACTTCAGGAAGCCACTTCAAAGATATGCAGCAAGCATCCACTGCCTCAATCCAGGGTGAGAGAGTTTTAGCTAAGAGCAAGTCACAAAGCAGCCTAGGTATAATGCAGGACTGATTTCCCACGAGAGAACTGATCTGTGGGATTGGCATCCTGCATGCCCCATGCACATATGGGCTTTCGTATAAGGCAGAGCTACCATTGGCAGGCAGATCAGTCCCCAACAGTGGGTTGTTAAAATGCCCTACTATTAGTGTGTTGCTGTTTATATCTTTTTTGAAGTCCTCCAAAATTTTCTTTATGTATTTTGGTGCTCCTCGTTGGGTGCATACATGTTTATAGTGTTATGTCTTCTTGATGGATTCTTCACTTCAGTGTTATGAAGTGTCCTTCTGGGTTTCTTTTACTGGTCTTTGTTCTGAAGTCTATTTTGTTAGACATAAGTATTGCTACCCCATTTTTTTCTCTGTCTGTTTGCATGGAATATTTTTTTCTAGCCTTTCTCTTTCAGTCTGTGTAGGTCTTCTGTTCTTAGGTGGGTTGCTTGTAGGTAGTATATGTGTAGGTGATGTTTTCTTATCTCTTCAACTACCCTATATCTTTTGATTGGAGGATTTAATCCATTTATATTTAAGGTTATTATTGATAGGTACTTATTCACTGTCATTTTACTCTCTTTGTACCTTCTCTATTTTCTCTCTCACTGTTTTTCATCCTTTTCTTAAAGAAGTCCCTCTTGCATATCTTGCAATGCTGGTTTGCTAGAGGTATAATGTTTTAGCTGTCTTTTGTCCAGGAAGCTCTTCATTTGGCCTTCCATTGTAATTAAGAGCCTTGCTGGATAGAGTTGTCTCAGTTGCAGGCCTTTGTTTGTCATTGGAATATTTCTTGCCAACCCCTTCTGGCTTATAATGTTTCTATTGAGAAGTCAGCTGCTAGCTTTATCAGGGCTCCCTTATACATTATTTCCTGTTTTTCCTATGCTTCCTTTAAGATTCTCTCTTTGTCTTAGAATTTTGCCATTTTAATTATGACGTGTCATACAATGAACTTCTTTGGGTTCCTCTTAATTAGGACCCTCTGTGCTTCCTGGACCCATGTGGCTTCTTCTCATCAAATTAGGGAAGTTTTCCATCATTATTTTTTCAAACAGGTTTTCTATCCCTTGTTCTTCTTCTTCTCATTCTGGTTTCCCTGTTACACTAATATTATTCCATGTCATATTGTCCTGTATTTCCCATAACCCCTCTCCATTGTTTTTCTGTCTTTTTTCTTTATCTTGTTCTTTTGGTAGGTTTTTTCTACTTTGTCCTATAGTTCAATGCTGCAATCCTCTTAATCATCAAGCCTGCTTTTGATTCCTTCTACTGTGTTCTTTAATTCAGAAATTGTAATCTTCATCTCTTCTTGGCCCTTGTTGATTGTTTCTTTGTCCTTTTTAATGCCAATATAGTTGGCAGTAAGTTCTTCATAATTTCCCTGTAGTTTTTGGTAGTCCACACTGAGTTCATTAAGGTTCCTTATAACCATTGTTTTGAACTCAATATCTGATAGTTGACTTGCCTCTATTTCATTTAGCATTCTTTCTGAGGATTCCTCCCTTCCTTTAGATTGGAGGTTGTTTCTTTGTCTTCCCATTGTTTGTGAGACACGTCTTCTTTGCTTCTGTTTCTTAAATTGATTTGTTTTGTCTTTCTGACTTTGTGGAGTGAACTTCTGTGGAGGGAGGGCTGTGAGATACAGTGGTGCTGTCTCCTTTATCATCTGAATTTGATATTGCTGGGATTTCTTTTTTTTTTTTTTACTTTATTGTTGTTCAATTACAATTGTCTGCATCCTCTCCCCTCCCTCCCTCCATCCCTTCGAAACCCACGTCCCTCCCCTCGAAACCCACCTCCCTCCTGCCTCCCTCCAGACCCTTGGTTCTGTCCATGTGTCCTCCATAGTGGTTCCTGAAAACCCTTCTCCCAATTGTCCCCTCCCCCCACCCCCCTGGCTATTGTTAGATTGTTCTTAATTTCAATGACTCTGGTTAAGCTTTGCTTGCTTTTTGCTTTTGTTGATTATGTTCCAATTAAAGGTGAGATCATATGGTATTTGTCCCTCACCGCTTGACTTCTCTTAGCATAATGCTCTCCAGTTGCATCCATGCTTTTGCAAAAGGTATAAGTTCCTTCTTCCTCTCTGCTGCATAGAATTCCATTGTGTAAATGTACCATAGTTTCTTGATCGACTCATTTGTAGATGGGCACTTAGGCTGTTTCTAGCACTTGGCTATTGTGAATTGTGCTGCTATGAACATTGGAGTGCATAGGTTCTTTTGAATTGGTGTTTCAGGGTTCTTAGGGTATAATCCCAGTAGTGGAATTGCTGGGTCAAAAGGCAGTTCCATTTTTAGTTTTCTGAGGTAGTTCCATACTGTTTTCCACAGTGGCTGCACCAGTCTGTATTCCCACCAACAGTGCAATAGGGTTCCCTTTTCTCCAAATCCCCTCCAACAGTTATCTGTTGCTTTGTTGATGATGGCCATTCTGACTGGTGTGAGGTGGTATCTCATCATGGTTTTAATTTGCGTCTCTCTGATGGCTAATGATGTTGAGCATCTTTTCATATGTCTCTGGGCGCTCTGTATGTCCTCTTTCAAGAAGTGTCTGTTCATGTGTTTTGCCCATTTTTTAATTGGGTTTTTTGTCTTCCTGGAGTGGAGTCGTATGAGTTCTTTATATATTTTGGAGATCAAACCCTTGTCTGAGGTATCATTGGTAAATATGTTTTCCCATACTGTTGGTTCTCTTTTTATTTTAATACTGTTTTCTTTAGACAAACAGAAGCTCTTTATTTGGATAAGACCCCATTTTTTTTATTTTTCCCTTTATGTCCCTTGCTCTAGGGGACATGTCATTGAAGATGTTGCTGCATGGAATGTCTGAGATTTTCCTACCGATGTTTTCCTCTAGAACTTTTATGGTGTCACGACTTTCATTTAAGTCTTTTATGCACCCTGAATTTATTTTTGTGTATGGTGTAAGTTGGTGCTCGAGTTTCATTTTTTTGCATGTAGCCATCCAGATTTCCCAAGACCATTTGTTGAAGAGGCTATTCTTATTCCATTTTATGCTTCTGAAACCTTCGTCAAAGATTAATTGCCTGTAGAGGCTTGGGTTTATTTCTGAGCTCTCTATTCTGTTTCATTGGTCTATCTGTCTGTTTTTATGCCAGTAGCAAGCCGTTTTGATTACAGTGGCCTTGTAATATAGTTTGATATCAGGAATTGTGATCCCTCCTGCTTTGCTCTTCTTTCTCAAAATCACAGCTGATATTCAGGGTCGTTTATGATTCCATATAATTTTTGAAGTGTTTGTTCTATATCTGTGAAATATGCCATTAGTACTTTGATAGGGATTGGATTTAATCTATAAATTGCTTTGGGTAGTACAGACATTTTGATGATGTTGATTCTTCCAATCCATGAGCATGGTTTATATTTCCATTTGTTTGTGTCTTCCATGATTTGTTTCTTCAGTGTTGTGTAGTTTTCTGAGTACAGGTCTTTTACCTCCTTGGTTAGGTTTATTCCCAGGTATTATATTTTTTTTGTTGCTGTAACAAATGGGATTTTTTTTTCATGAATTCTGCTTCTGCTGATTCACTGTTGGTATACAAAAATGCCTTTGATTTCTGGATGTTGACTTTGTAACCTGCTGTTTTGCTGAACTCAATTATTAGATCGAATAGTTTTTTTTCGGAGTCTATAGGATTTTCTAAGTATACTATCATGTCATCGGCAAACAATGACAGTTTTGATTCCTCCTTTCCAATTTGGATGCCTTTTATTTCCTTTTCTTGTCTGATTGCTGTAGCTAAAACTTCCAGTACTATGTTGTACAGAAGTGGTGATAGTGGACGATCTTGTCTTTTTCCTGATCTTTGTGGGAAAGATTTTAGTTTTTGCCCTTTGAGTATGATGTTGGATGTAGGTCTGTCCTATATGGCTTTTATTATGTTGAGGAATGCTCCCTCTATTCCTACTTTGCTAAGTGTTTTTTTATTATAAATGGATGCTGTACCTTATAGAATGCTTTTTATGCATCTATTGATAAGATCATGTGATTTTTGTCTTTGCTTTTGTTTATTTGATGTATTACATTTATTGTTTTGCGAATATTGTACCATCCTTGCATCCCTGGGATGAATCCCACTTGGTCATGGTGTATGATCTTTTTAATGTATTGCTGGATGCTGTTTGCTAATATTTTGTTGAGGATTTTAGCGTCAATGTTTATCAGTGATATTGGCCTGCAGTTTTCTTTCTTTGTTGTGTCTTTTTCTGGTTTTGGGATTAGGATGATGCTGGCATCATAAAAAGAGTTTGGGAGTCTTCCATCATTTTGGATTTTTTGGAATAGTCTGAGAATGATAGGGGTTAGCTCTTCCTTAAATGCTTCGTAGAGTTCTCCTGTGAAACCATCTGGTCCATGGTTTTTGTGTATCGTGAGTTTTTTGATTACTGCTTCAATTTCATCAGCTGTTTTTGGCTGGTTCAAGCTTTCTGCTTCTTCTTTATTGACTTTTGGAAGATTATATTTTTCTAAGAATTTGTCCATTTCTCCTAGGTTTTCATATTTCTTGGCATACAGGTCTTCATAGTAGTGTGTTACAATCCTTTGTATTTCTGTGGCATCAGTTGTAATATCTCCTCTTTCATTTCCGATTGAGTTTATTTGGGTCCTCTATCTTTTTGTCTTCATAAGCTTGCTTAAAGGCTTGTCAATTTTGTTTAATTTTTCAAAGAACCAGCTTCTGGATTCATTGATCCTTAGAATTGTGCTTTTAGTCTCTATATCATTTAAATCTGCTCCGATCTTGGTTAGTTCCTTCCTTCTATCTGCTTTGGGTTGTCTTTGTTGTTGTTCCTCGATTTCTTGTAGGTGTAGGCTTAAGTTGTTTGTTTGAAATGTTTCTATTTTTTTTTTTTTTTTTAGGTAGGCCTGTATCACTATGAACTTCCCTCTCACGACTGTCTTCGTTTTGTCCCACAAGTTTTGGGTTGTTTTAAGTTCATTTTCATTTGTTTCAAGGAACTTTGTGGTTTCTTCCTTGATCTCATCCTTGATCCATTCATTGTTTAATAGCATGCTATTCAATCTCCATGATTTTGAGTGTTTGGGTTTTTTTTCCTTTGGGTTGATTTCTAATTTCAGTCCCTTTGGTCCGAGAAAATACTTGGTATGATTTCAATTTTCTTGAATTTGTTGAGGCTTGTTTTGTGTCCTGTCATATGGTCTATCTTTGAAAATGTTCCATGTGCATTTGAAAAGAATGTGTATTTAGCTTCTGTGGGGTGAAAAGCTCTCTATATATCAGTTAAGTCCATTTCATCTAGAGTGTTGTTCAATGCCACAATATCTTTGCTGATATTTTGTTTGGAAGATCTGTCCATTTTTGACAGTGGGTGTTGAAGCCCCCTACTATAATTGTGTTGCTATCAATATCTTTCTTGAAGTCCTCCAAGATTTTCTTTATGTATTTGGGTGCTCCTGTGTTGGGTGCATTTATATTTACAATGTTTATGTCTTCTTGGTGGATTCTTCCCTTGAGTATTATGAAGTGTCCTCTGGGTCTCTCTTTATGGCCATTTTTTGGAAGTCTATTTTGTCTGATATGAATATTGCTTCCCCAGCTCTTTTTTCATGTCCATTTGCTTGGAAAACTTGTTTCTTGCCCTTCACTTTCAGTCTGTGTAAGTCTTTTGTGCTGAGGTGGGTCTCTTGTAGGCAGCATATGTGTTGATCATGCTTTCTTATCTATTCATCTAGTCTATGCCTCTTGATTGGAGCATTTTATCCATTTACGTTTAGGTTTATTATCGATAGATACTTATCATTGCTTTTTTTTTTTTTGTATCTGTTGTTTCTTTCTCTCTCTCTTTTTCTTCCTTTCCTTAAAGCAGTCCCTTTAGCATCTCTTGCAGAGATGGTTTGGTGGATGTGTATTCTTTTAGACTTCTTTTGTCTGGGAAGCTCCTTATTTGGCCATCTATCTTAATTGAGAGCCTTGCTGGGTACAGTTGCCTTGGTTCCAGGCCTCTGGTTCTCATTACTTGGAATATTTCTTGCCATTTTCTTCTGGCTTGGAGTGTTTCAATTGAGAAGTCCGCTGCTAACCTTATCGGAGCTGCCAGTATGTTACTTCCTGTCTTTGTCTTGCTGCCTTTAAGATTCTCTCTTTGTCTTGGAATTTTGCCATTTTAATTATGATGTGTCTTGAAGTGGGCCAGTTTGGGTTCCTTTTGATTGGGACTTTCTTTATTTCCTGGATTTGTGTGACTTTTTCTCTCATCAGATTAGGAAAGTTTTCCATCATTTCTTTTTTAAACACGTTTTCTATCCCTTGGTCTTCTCTTTCTCCTTCTGGTATTGCTATTGTATGTATATTATTACGTTTCTTGTTGTCCTGCATTTCCCTTAATATCTCTTTATTCTTTCTGAGTATCTTTTCCTGTTCCTGCTCTTTTTGGGTATTTTTTTTCTACCTTGTCTTCCAGCTCACTGATCCGATCCTCTGCTTCATCGAACCTGCTTTTGATTCCTTCTATTGTATTCTTCAGTTCAGATATTGTATTCTTCATTTCCTCTTGGCCCTTGTGGATAGTTTCTGTTTCCTTTTTCATGTTGACATAGTTTTCAGTGAGTTCATTATAGCTTCCTTATAGTTTCTGGAAATTCTCTGCGAGCTCATCAACCTTCTTGATCTTCCTGATAACCAATTCTTTGAACTCACTATCTGATATTTGTCTTGCCTCTATTTTGTTTAGCATTCTTTCCGGGGCATCCTCCTTTTCTTTCATTTGGGGATTGTTTCTTTGTCTTCCCATTGTTTGTGAGACTCTTCTTGCTGGCCTCTGTTTCTTAAATTGATCTGTCAAGTTCTCTGGAGTAGCGAAGTTAATTTTGTATCACTGTCTCTGTTTTTAGGGCTGACCCTTGTCTGGGTATAGCTCTGTTCTCTTTTCAACTCCAGGTTTTAATGTCTCACCTGTGGATAAAGAAGAGAGGGGAAGGAAGAAGAAGAAAAAAAGAGTAAAAAAAATAAAAATAAGAAAATCATAAAAATAAAAAACTAAGAAATAAAAAGAGGAGAAGACTAGGAATACTAATGAAAGGAAGGAAGAAGGAATTAAAAAAATAAAGAAGGACAGATAGGAAGGAGGGTGGGGAAAACAAACAAACAAACAAAAAAAAACTTCTGCTGGTTGGCATTAAATGTGTCCGGTCGTGTCTGCTCTCCTGGTCCTCCTGTCTGCGTCAGGTGTCTGTTCGTTCAATTTCCCCTGTAATCTTGGTCACCATCTTCATATATGCTGGAAGACTGTTGGGTGTTCGCTCTGTTCCTCAGAAAATCAGCTAGGTGTTTCACTTGTGGGGAGGAGGAAGTGTACTCTGCTCCCCCCTATCTTGCCACCATTTTTTTCTCTCATTTGGGCCTTTTTTTTTTCCCTTGGTGCGCCCGTTACTTTAAGGGGCAGAGCTTTAGGTGTTCACCAGGGCCGGGTCACACACATTGTTGTGTTGTGAAGCTCTCTATGGGGGTGGAGTAACCCATGTCTCTGAGTTGTGACGCTGTGTGTGGGGTCGGGGCCTGAGAGAACAATGACACTTGCTCCACTCTCTGCACCTCCCCAGCTGCCCACAAGCAAGTTGAACCCCTCTTTGCTGGCTCCGGGGTGAGTGGGCGAGCCTGCACAGTTCCAAGTCCCCATGGGCCTCCCCAACAAACTCTCCTGTGAGGCTGGGGGTTCCTCTTGCCACTGCCTCAACCCCCACAAGTGTCCTCAATCGGTGATTTGAGGCTTTATTTCCTTGCATTGGTGGGCCAAGCAGTCTGTTCCGCCCCCTAGCTTTTCTTCCTGGTCTATCTGCACGCTAATGAGGGACCGCCCGGTCCACCAGTCTCAACCCCAGTCTCGCAGAGTACGCCATGCTTTGGACAGTCACTCCCACAATGGGCTGCTTCAGGGGGCTGGAGAACCACCGGCACTGCTCCACAAACCGCGTCTCGCCCAGCGCCCTCCACCCGGCTCTGCCCCGCCTACCGGTCTGGATGAACTTGTCTTCTTTAACTCCTTGGTTGTCAGACTTCCACTCAGTTCAGTTTTCTGTCAGATCTGGCTGCCCTTGCCCTCTAAATTGCTTTTTTTCCTCTTTTGGTTGTGTGAGGAGGAACAGTGCGTCCGCCTATGCCTCCATCTTGGCCATAAGTTGTTCCAAGTTATATTTAGCTAGTTAATTCTCCAGCAGTGGTCTTCAGACCAGCAGCATCAGCATCGCTTGGGGGTTTGTTCTTGTGGGGATTTCCTTTATGCCTTTTATGATGGTTTTCTGGATGTAATTGAGTTTTGAATGTGGTTGGATTGTTTTTTCATGGGTCCTTCCCTGCCACTGGTTGACTGAGAAATAGAAGAAAGTCAAAAAAGAAAAAGAAAAGAAAAACAGGCTAAGATGTCATAATTAAAGTTTAAGTAAAAAAAAAAAAGTAGGATATGAGTCCAGTAAAATTTGTTATTTGAAATACAGAATTAGTGAAGCTCTAGAGATAACATGAAAAAACAATGCAACGGAAGATGGTGATGAGATATGTCAGAGCAGAGTCCACTTCTCCTTGTACATGGGTGAAATACCTAGCCAATCTTCTGAGGAACAGAGTGAACAGCCAACAGTATCCCAGCATATATGAAGATTGGAGGCCAAAAAATGTGGAGGACATTGAAAACTGAGACAGTAAGGAGAATACTTCAGTACAATAAGGTCCCAGCCACCAGCATGGGGACCAGTGTGGCTGCAGCCCCAGGCCCGGTGCCCACCGGGTCTGCCACAAGATTCTCTGCCACAAGAGCCAAGTCAATGGCTACCCCCCTCCCCCGCTGCAAAACAAGTTTTGAGCAGCACATGGAGGGACCTGGATACTTGAAGTCGAAGGGGGCGGATAAGGACAAAGTGGCAAATACACAGGGGCAGTGTGCACCCACTGAGACTGTAGATGCCGGCTGGGAAGATGTGGGCAGTGACAGACCCTGACCCAGATAGTCTCTGGTCTGGTTTGAGAGTTGGGCTGTGGCACTTGTTTGGAGTAGCAGGCTTGAATAGGAGGAATTTTTCCAAAAGAAAAAGAAAAAAAAAAAGAGACACTTGAGGCTCTTTAGGGAATTGTCCCCAGGCAGCAGCCCCCACCTCCTGTGCCCTTCCCCACAAGCCCGCAGTGGCTACAATCCTACTGCAGCAGAAAAGGCCGCATGCTAACATCTGAGCCCCAGGACAGTGGGCACCTGAACTGGTGGCCCAGCAGTTGCCCATCCCACCCAAAAGCAGAGGCCCAGAGCTTAGGCCCGCAGCCCCAGGGATGGAGCATGCATGACCCCACCTCTTAAAGGCACTTTGCACCCAACACCAGTGCCCCAGGCTCAGCAGCAGATGAGGCACATGCCTGCATCTGCAGCAGCATCCCGGGTGGTGCCCTTGCCCTGAAGAATGGACTGGTTCTCTAAGAGGATGCTGAAGACACCCCCTGCACAGGAGAGCTTCACAGATCAGGGAGTCAGCAATCTCCAGAAGGACTTAACTAAGTGTGGGGGCCGAAAAACCCTGAAGAGACTCTGAGAGTCCCAAGCATCCACAACAGCAAAGAGCGAGAAGTAGGTGTGTGAGTTTTCCCTAGTTGGTGCACCTGAAGGACAGTGCAACTGGTGGACTGAAGGCATAGGCTGGGTACAGAAGGGCACTGGGGCCGCAGCACCAAACTGAGGAACTGGGCTGGAACCTGGACAACTGCAAAGTGTGCAGCTCAGGAAGAGAGAAAAGTGAAACCAACCCCCCTCAGCCTGCTGCAGCCAGGATGAGCATCAGAACTGGATTCACAGGTTCAAAGCGAGTAGGAGGCTGTTTGTTTGTTTTTTAATTCCTTCTTCCTTTCTGTCCTTCTTT
Source organism: Micronycteris hirsuta (assembly GCA_004026765.1). Taxonomy (NCBI): domain Eukaryota; kingdom Metazoa; phylum Chordata; class Mammalia; order Chiroptera; family Phyllostomidae; genus Micronycteris; species Micronycteris hirsuta. Next base: position 11,749 of record PVJI01021305.1, read on the forward strand.
CTTTTTTATTCATTCTTCCTTTCTTTCTTTTTTAATTCCTTCTTCTTTCCTTCTTTTTTTATTAGTTTTTTTTTATTTTTTTAATTCATACAAGTGATACAATAAAACCTGGAACTGTGAAAGGACCAGAGTAAGAACCAAAGAGGACTCATCCCAACAACTGAGACAGTGAGACAAATTTCACCTTGCTACTCCAGAGAATTTGCAAGTTATTGTATATTTATATTATTATTTTTTCATTATTCTGACATCGTTTACTTTATTAGTATATTTTTATTTCTCTTCTTTGTGTTTAGTCTTCTTTGCTTGGTTTCTTAAATGGAATTGTTTGACTGGTTTTGTGGCAGTGATTTCCACATGCGTGTTAACACGTAATCATGAGAATTTACGCATTTTGAGCGCAGCTCCGTGTAATTGCTGCATAGGCAAGTGTGGATCATGTCTGTGGAATGGGAACTCTCTAATAGAAATTTGGCAAAGATATATCTTAAAAAGATATTCTGGCTTGCTGTGCCCTGCATATTATATTAACCTGGTCCTGCCTGCCACCTGACCTGAATTTACATCCTAATGCCCTGCTAATGAGTAATCTTACCCCTGCTCTGCTTAATCCCATGAATAATCAATCCAATGTAAATGTGTCTTAATGTCTCTAATAAAACCCCCGGCTGAGCAAGCCATGAGGCCTTTTCCTGAGATGGGAGGAATTGGCCATGTGACCCCGGTCTTTCTTTTCCCGCGTGTCTCAGTATGAGATTCATACACACATCGGGTCGCGGTCACCCACGGGTATCAGCAGGTACGATCACCCCCTCGACAGATGGCAGCCCAATGAGGGGCCTCTGAGACTACGAGTCAGGCCGAAGACCCCTCTGCCCTCAGGTAGGATGTAAATCGCGCACGCTTGGCCCTGGTGGAAGGGGTTCTCAGCAACCCTCTGAGGTCGTGCCATGGTGGGGAAGGAAGAAAGAAAGAAAACCCGGTACGAAAATGTTTTTGGCCATGATAAAATATAAAGAACGTCTCCACACAAATCCTAAGGAGCGGATTCTGTGTCGCTGGTAATACAAGGTTTAATTCATTCAGCATATGCTTGGTGGAAGAGACTAGGAACTTCTAACCCTGCTGGTCTGCCACTTATCAGCAAAAGCTCATGCTCCAGGCTTGCCCCAAGCAACTACCCCCTTTGTTAACAATAGCCCTGAGCGCGACTCGGACTCTGCGACAGCTGGCCAGACGGGAGTGAGGGGCGGGGCTCGGAACTCATCACCACCCCAGGCCGCTTTCAGCGCAAGGCAGGGGAAAAAATTGGGCTCCCAGGGGCGGGGGAAGACATCGTGGTGCGCCCTTGAAAAACAGCCTTCTCTGCGCAGTGGCAAGAGACGCCAGGGTACGTGTGCGCTGCGCCGCGGGGTGTGGTAGACCGTAGGGGCCGCCCAAAAGCAGTGCGCCCCGGGGCCCCACTCCCATCCCCTGCTCGCACATCCCCGGTCTGCAGGGCGAGGAGAGAGAGCCTGATTTCTTTTCCATCTCTTTTAACAAAAGAAAGCTAGCTAGCAAAAACTGGCTCCACAGCGCAGCAGTAGAGATGGGGGCCCCGGGAGTTCAGCCCAAGCGGCGGGATTTCACCTCGGCTTTGGTGGGCCGAAAGGGTTTTGCACCATGGCCTGCTAGCCAGACCCTCCTTCCACCTCTCCCCGCCAGGCGCTCACAGCCGGGGCCCACAGGCGACCATAGCGAATGGCGCCGAGGCAGGCGGAAGCACAGTAGCGGTGCCTGAAAAAACATCGCTACAACACTGTGGGCGGCCCCGGCAATGGGCGCCAGGCAGGCGGTGCCACACTGGCCAGGGGTGCTGGCAGGTATCACTGCAGCGCCGCCATTACAACAGTCGGGGCGAGGCAAATTCTGCCTACAATTAAAATGGCTGCGCAAGCGAAAACTACATTAGCCAAAAGCCCTATCTAATGACATCACAAAGACACGCCTCCCAGACAGCTAAAAAGGAAACCCAGCGTCAGATCTATCTCCTTGGCAACTCTGGAAAGCAGGCCAGAGTTAGAAGCCGCTCTTACTGCCTTGCCTAATGAGCAGAAACAGCAATTAAATCTTTAAGAATGCTTCAAATAAAACCAATCAGGCTTCCCCATCTCTCAGAATTAAGTGGTTAATAATCTAAAGTTTTAAATATTGTAATTCTTTTGGATTATTAAAACAATATTTTATCCTAATTCAGATTTTTTAAAATTCTAAATATTTTCCTAATATAAAAATTTTCTCCATTTAATTAAAAATATGTTAGATAAAAATTCAAATAACATCAGGTAGCAAAAAATAACATTCCAAAGCTACCATTTATAATATAATTTACAAATACATTTTGGTACTGCTGTCTTAGTTTTAAAGGACTCACATTAGTTAAAGGCAAATAAAGCACCATGCAGCACAATTGTTTTTAATCAAAATCAAAGTGATACAGTCTTTAATAATAATTATGGTTTAATATATCACCTCTATCCCTTGTCTATTTAAAGCAGTCACACCTAATACTAGGTTTTTAATAAATAAGTCTCAAGGTCTCCCAGAAATCAACTTTACACCTAAATTAGTACGAAAATAAAAAAGTATGTAGAAGGCACCATCCTTTCTAAAATAAATACACAGATATTAAATACAAGTTTGTATGTATTTAAAGTTTGCAATCATGCTTCTGGGTAACATCTGAGTTTATTATTAAAATTAAGAAATAAAGTATTAAAGAATGCATATAGAAAATAAATGAAGCCTGCATTAATAGGCGGCTGTGTGCCATTTTAATACTGCATGATTATAAGAATGTAATAACATAATAGCCATTTATATATATTCATAAGCTATTATGGCCATGTACTTCTATTAATTATATAAATGATACTTATTACATGTAATATCATATATATGTTACTTTATATATTAAATACATATGAATAAACCTTAAATATGTCACTTCAAATATTAAAGTCATAAAATCATAGTGTTATAGCCTGTAGTACTTTATAGCCAGACTGAATTATGCATGTTGTAAAAAAAAATCAGGTAAGTTATGAATGGTAAGAGAGTAAAGAAGGGAAAGGTATAGAATTGTAAGGAAGGCAGGTGAAAAGAAAGGAAGGAAAAGGTTGGACAAAGGTTGGAATATTTGCCAGGTAGTATAAGATAGAATTGAAGGCAAGACTTTAAATTGTATGTATTAAGTTATGAAATGAAATTAGGAAGGAAAAGGCATAGTGGGTGTCCAAGTTAGAAAGAAAAAGTTTGCCTGGTCATTTCATCTACCACTCAGGATTGTCTCTTAATAAAAAATTCTAGGCTGTAGGTAAAAATTTGAATAATACCTTCCTGAATACCCAGTTTAACAGATGTTTATAGGAAACTGATATTTCTTTATAAAATTGAGTTCAAAAATGCTAGTTTGTTTAAGTTTTATTTTTGTTTCTAGGCATTTTCACTAAACCTCTAACAAAAGAAATAAAATCTAATATTATTCTGTATTGCTTATAATCTGTTCCCACAGTCTACTCCAAAGTCATTTACAATTATTCTTCTCAAATAATTAGAAAGCTCAAAAGGAATATGTATGTTTTCAATCTAATTCCTCCTTGTGCCAAAGCCGTGACATTTTTATTATAAAAATGAAATATAGGTGTACAGTCTTCCGGAAAAACCAGCCATTTTTTGCGGAAAACATAACACCAATTTTTAGCTCAGTTATTGGGGAGACTGGCTACCTCCCCATAATAAAAAAATTGGCTAATGAAGGTCACGAGGGGCCCTTGGCGGGTAGGTGTTTCACTGGAGGAATGTGTCAACTCCTGAAAACAGTTCACAAGACTACGGGGGGCCGGCCGGTTCTTCCACAGACCCCCCTCACTAGGAGGTCAGCAAAAATGCTAATTGTCAAAATGTTGCTTTTTATCTTCCATCAAAAATTCTTAAACAACCATATCAAAAATAACAATAAAAATTTTTTGCCTCATAGAATAAAAAGAGGCCCCACGTTATAAAGATAGTGAAAAGGTTTTAAACATCAAGATTGATATCTCTCCAAAATATATTTATAGGCAAATGTGCATTATCACTTTTAAGCAAATATTCATGTTTAATGGCCTCATTTTTCTTTAATACTTGAAATAGAGAAAGCTAAAACACTTCATGTTTAATCTGTTAAACCTGCTGTGAAAGCCATAACTTGGAAGTGTTTTCTAAATAAACTGTGGGAATCCAGGATTTATAATTTTTTAACCTAAACTTAAACTTTACAGTAGAAAGAGGCCAGGTGTAGTTTGATTTGGGGAAAGGAGGTGTCTCTATGTTTTTTCCACAGAATACACAAGACCCCCTGGCTGCCCCAGGAAGCCACTGGCAGCCTGTCTCTGGTCTCCCAGCTGAAGGAAAAGGAAACTCCAAAATTGCCGCATCGCCAAATTCCCTCACATCACTAGGACCCCTACTTTGGGTCGGGTAATAACACTCACCAGCCAGATAATTATTACCCTATTTACTGTCTTTAAGAAAATCTTATTCTACTTATAGCTTATTCTATTTAACTAATAAAAGGACATTCTCTGGCAATCAGGGTGCCAGATTCTAGCCAATAACAATACTATTATCTCAATATTCTCCCTGTACTGTCTATAATTCTCTATAATTTTATTAAGTATGATATACAAGACTTCATACAATATAAACTTCAAATTTATTCCTACAATTTACAGTTAAAGATTTAGGAATTAATCTGATGTTATAATCTAATTATATTTTCTAATATATCATACAATTTATTCATTATGATTTTTAAAACATAATGTGTTAATCTTAGACTGGATTACTAAAATCTTGTTTGTATACCATATTTACATAGAATGATATCTGTGATGCTGTCCAATGATGGATGTCTACCACAGCAGCTTTTCCCAGATAGATATATAAATCTGATATCTGCTCACCAACTTTGCCAGGGCTGAAATGTTTTTTAATAATAAATAAAAATAAAACACAGACACGGGTTTTATATGCAAAACTGATCATTTTGCATAAAACACCCAGGTTGTTCTTAAAATCTATAACTAATCTCTCAAGAAAAACTGGCCAATTTTCAGAGAAAATATATTACTAAAGCCCTTGGCACTTATTCTTCTTTAACCAGAATTCCTTACAAACTTTAAACCCTATTTATTATAAGAAAATAGGGGGAGAAGGTCAGAATATCTTCCCAAAGATTTAAACACGACTCTTTTATTATTTAAAAATTTTTTGATTCGCAATATTAGTCCAAGCAATCACCCCATTCAATTCAAGTCCCTAGCCCCACATTTTAGCTAGGAAGAGAAGGGTCTGTTTCTGTTTTTTCCACAGAAAAATCTCCAAAACTGCTCAAAGCCATATGACAAAAGAAAGACTTCCCTGGCAGCAACCTAATTTCTCATCATCAAAAGGAAATCTACTAATCCAGAATTCTCCAAGCTACACATCAAATATCCTTACTACTAATCTAAAAGGACAAATTAATAGACTGCAATTGGAATTACATCAGCGATTGCAAAACATCCAATGCCTGTATGAACAGAAAATATTTGAATGCCTCCGTGACCATTTCAGATGACTAAATCCCCAGACTTGATTTAATAATTTTAATCTGAAAAATATGGGTCTTCACAGCCACTAATTGTTTCAAAAGGAGGTATCTAAAAACCCTCCGGGACAATTTCAACGGACTTCACCCTAAAATTTAATTTAATAATTTTAATATAAAATTATGGGTCTTCATAGCCACTAATTGTTTGCTAATTGTATTAATAATCTGTATGCTTCACTACATATGTAATTTATTCTCCCAAGGTTGTAAAATGGACCATCAAATAGCAAATCTTATTAAGCCAATCCAGCTTCTAAATTCTAGTAAGAAAAACAAGGGGAGATATAAAAATTCTTTTCACACGCATGAAGAATAGTAGCCCAGAAAAATCACACATGTCTGAGCTCAGCTCCGTGTGAAGAACCATTCCCGTGTGGGCTGGCGTAATACATGCCTGTAGAAAAGGATTTCTTAAGAAAAGAGGGGGAGATGTGGCAGTGATTTCCACACACGTGTTAACACGTAATCATGAGAATTTACGCATTTTGAGCGCAGCTCCGTGTAATTGCCGTGTAGGCAAGTGTGGATCATGTCTGTGGAATGGGAACTCTCTAATAGAAATTTGGCAAAGATATATCTTAAAAAATTCTGGCTTGCTGTGCCCTGCATATTATATTAACCTGGTCCTGCCTGCCACTGGACCTGAATTTACATCCTAATGCCCTGCTAATGAGTAATCTTACCCCTGCTCTGCTTAATCCCATGAATAATCAATCCAATGTAAATGTGTCTTATTGCCTCTAATAAAAACCCTGGCTGAGCGAGCCATGAGGCCTTTTCCTGAGATGGGAGGAATTGGTCATGTGGCCCCGGTCTCTCTTTCCCCGCGTGTCTTGGTATGAGATTCATACACGCATCGGATCGCGGTCACCCACGGGTATCGGCAGGTACGATCCCCCCTTGACATGGTTTGCCTTGTTCTCTCTTTCATAGTGTATTTTTAATTTCCATTTTTCACTTCACTTGTGTTCCATTAGCAAACTACTCTAGGTCCGGTACTTCCTATTCTTCTTATTCAGATCACATAGATTCTGTCATATGATTGTTTTTCCATTACTGTGGTAAATAATTGCTGTTCCATACAATTGTAAATACCACACAGCACCCCTCCCAGATCTTAGCTCACTTCACTGTTTCTGGAACTTTATTAATATGGTGGTTAACTCTATTCTCTCACATACTACCCCTATTTTCTATCATTTATGCTTTCTTTATTTCATAATCTGACCTCACACAAGCTCACTGTTTTCTACATCCAACTCACAATTCTTCCCACCCCCAACAAGAGTCTTATCTTTATTCCAACCTTTCTAAAAAGTGGCTAGGTGGGTGAAATATCATGGATAACACTATAGATATCAAAAGGATCTATCTCTTCTCTATGGGCTGGTACTTGAAATACCATAGAATACACCCTTGCTGTCTTAAATCATTTTGCCTTCCCCCTCCAACTGATTACAAAAAAGAGTAGGTGGGAGCTGTGAACACCAGGATACTTGCTGGAAGAGGAAATCTACCAACCAAAGGAATTACCAAGAGATAACAATGGAAGAAGGTGAACGTGGGAATGGAAGCCATTCTAAACTCAAGCCAGGACAGATCTGGAAATAAAACTATTGGTGGACAAATAGCCCACAACAAACAATTGAGGAAGAGTGAGAGAGAAGCCTCAAAACCATATACAAACAGAAGAACCAAATTCAACATACCTGTCCACACTGGTATAACAGAATACAAGACATGGATGATGGAGTGACCCTCAGTCAACAGCCTGGAGGGAAAGACCCAACAAAGAAAGATCCAAAAACAATCAAAGCACAAAGACATACAGAGAGCCACAATAAATGACAGTCCAAGACCAGTGAGCTCAGGAGATCAAGGATATTGCACCACTGAATCACACAGGTCTTCTACCATAAAAGTTCACACCAGCAACCCAGGGAGTCAGAACAGATTAATTTAAGAAGTAGAGGCTAGCAAGAAGAGTCTCACAAACAATGAGGAGACAAAGAAACAATCCCCAAATGAAAAGAAAGGAGAAAACCTCAGAAAGAATGCTAAATGAAATAGAGGTAAGTCAACTATCAGATATTGAGTTCAAAGCAATAGTTATCAGGAAGCTCAGTAAGCTCACAGAGAATTACCAGAAACTACAGAGAAACTAAAATGAACTCACTGCAAACTATATCAACAAAAAGGAAATAGAAACTATCAACAAGGACCAAGAGGAAATGAATAATACAATTTCTGAACTGAAGAACACAGTAGAAGGAATAAAAAGCAGGCTCCATGAAGCAGAGGATCAGATGAGTGAGCTGGAGGATGAGGTAGGAAAAAACACCCAGAAAGAGAAAAAAAAGAAAAGAAAAGAAAAGAAAAAGAGGCTCAGAAAGAATGAAGAGAAGTTAAGGGAAATCCAAAACAAGATGAATAATAATATCCATGTGATAGGGATACCAGAAGAAGAAGAAGAGGAGCACAAGATAGAAAACCTGTTTGAAAAAGTAATGATGGAAAACTTCCCTAATTTGATGAGTGAAAAAGTCACACAAATTCAGGAAACACAGAGAGTCCCAATCAAGAGGAACCCAAAGAGGCCTACTTAAAGATACGTTATAATTAAAATGGTAAAATTCCAAGACAAAGAGAGAATCTTAAAGGCAGCAAAGGGAGAAATAGTAAGTAACATACAAGGGACCCTGATAGACTAGCAGCTGACTTCCCAGTATAAATGCTCCAAGCCAGAAGGGAATGGCAAAAAATATTCCAAGTAATGAAAACCAAAGGCCTGCAACCAAGACTACTTTATCCAGTAGGCTCTCAATTAAAATGGAAGGCCAAATAAAGAGCTTCCCCAACCAAAGAATCCTCAAAAAATACACCTCCTCCAAACCAGTTGTGCAAGAGATGTTAAAGGGTCTCCTTTAAGAACAGGAAGAAAAGCAGTGAGAGAGAGAGGAACACAGGTATGAAAAAATGGCAATGAATAAGTACCTATCAATAATAACCTTAAATATAAATGGATTGAATGCCCCAATAAAAATACATAGAATAGCTGAATTGAAAAAAATCATGACCCACACATAGGTTGCCTACAAGAGAACCACCTCAGAACAAAAGACCTACATAGACTGAAAGTGAAGGAATGGAAACAAATATTCCAAGCAAATGGAAAGGGAAAAAAAAAAAAAAAGCCAGGGTAGCAATACTTATATCAGACAAAATAGTCTTCAAAAAAAGAGCCATATAAAGAGACCCAGAAGGTCACTTCATAACAATGAAGTGAAGAATCCATTAAGAAGATATAAACACTGTAAGTATATGTGTATCCAACATAGGATCACCCAAATACAAAAAGAAAATCTTGGAGGACTTCAAGAAAGATATTGACAGTAACACCATTGTAGTAGTGGACTTCAACACCCCACTGTCAAAAATGGACAGGTCTTCCAACAAAATATCAACAAAGATATTGCAGCATTGAAAAATGTCCTAGATCAAATAGACTTAACTGATAGATATAGAGCCTTTCATCCCAAAGAAGCAAAATACAGAGTCTTTTCAAATGCACATGGAACATTTTCAAAGATAGACCACATGATAGGACACAAAAAAGCCTCAACAAATTCAAGAAAATTGAAATCATATCACGAATTTTCTCTAACCTCAAGGGACTGAAACTGGAAACCAACCTCAAGGAAAAAACTCAAAAACACTCAAACGCATGGAGATTGAATAGCATGCTATTAAACAATGAGTGGGTCAAGAATGAGTTCAAGGAAGAAATCAGAAAGTTTCTAGAGACAAATGAAAATGAACTCACAACAATCCAAAATGTATGGGACACCGTGAAGATAGTCCTAAGATGAAGTTCACAGTGATACAGGCCTACCTGAAAAAGATAGAAACATTTCAAATACACAACCTAACTCAACACCTTCAAGTATTTGAGGAACAACAACAAAGACAGCCCAGAGCAAGTAGAAAGAAGGAAGTAACCAAGATCAGAGCAGAATTACAAGACATAGAGACTGAAAGGACAATTCTAAGTATCAATAAATCCAGGAGCTTGTTCTTTGAAAAGATAAACAAAATCAACAGGCCTTTAAGCAGACACATCAAGAAAAAAAGAGAGGACTCAAGTAAACTCAATCAGAAATGAAAGAGGGGAGATTACAACTGATACCCCAGAAATACAAAAGAATGTAAGAAATTACTATGAAGAACTATATTTGTAAACCTACGTGAAATGGGAAAATTTCTAGAAAAATATAATCTCCCAAAACTGAATGAAGAAGAAGCAGAAAGCCTGAACAGACCAATAACAGCTGATGAAATTGAAGGAGGAATCAATAAATTTCCGACAAACAGACTCCCTGGACAACACGTTTTCATGGGAGAATTTTACAAAGCATTTAAGGAACAGCTAACCCCTATGCTTGACAGAATATTTCAAAACATCCAAGAAGGTGTAAGACTCCCAAACATTTTTATGAAGTCAGCATCATCTTAATCCCAAAACCAGATACAGACACAACAAAGAAAGAAAACTACAGGCCAATATAGCTTATGAACATAGACACTAAAATCCACAGCAAAATATTGGCAAACCACATCTAGGAATACATTAAAAAGATCATACACCGTGATCAAGCCAGATTTATCCCAGGGATGCAAGGAGGATATAATATTAGCAAATCAATAAATGTAATACAGCACCTAAACAAAGTGAAAAACAAAACATATGATTATATCAATAGATGCAGAAAAAGCAGTTGATAAGTTACAGCACCCATTTATGGTAAAAAACACTTTGCAAAGTGGGAATAGAGAGACCATTCCTCAACATAATAAAGGCCATATATGAGAGACCTACAGCCAACATCATACTCAATGGGCAAAAACTTAGAGCTTTCCCAATAAGATCAGGAACACGACAAGGATGCCCACTTTCACAACTCCTATTCAACATAGTACTGGAAGTCCTAGCCACAGCAATCAGACAAGAAAAAAAATAAATAAAATGCATCCAACTTGGAAAGGAGAAAGTAAAACTGTCATTGTTTGCAGTTGACATGATAGGAAAGAAATTAAGGAAGACACAAGTAAATGGAAGCATGTACCATGGTCATGAATTGGAAGAATTAACATCATCAAAATGTCCATACTACGCAAAGCAATTTATAGATTCCAGGTAATCCCTATTAACATACCAATGACATATTTCACAGAAATAGAAAAACATTTCAGAAATTTATATGGAACCATAAAAGACCCCAAATCGCTGTAGCAATTTTGAGAAATAAGAACGAAGTAGGAGGCATCACAATGTCTGATATCAAACTATATTATAAGGCCACTGTAATCAATACAGCCTGGTACTGGCATATGCACAGCCACATAGACCAATGGAACTGAATGGAGAGCCCAGAAATGAACCCAAATCTCTATGGTCAATTAATATTTGACAAAGGGGGAGGAAGCAAAAAATGATGTAAAAATAGCCTCTTCAACAAATGGTGTTGGGAGATCTGGACAGCGACATGTAAAACAATGAAACTCGATCACCAACTTACACCATAGAAAAAAGTAAATTCAACGTGGATAAAAGACTTAAATAATTGTTATGACACCATACAAGTCCTAGAAGAAAACATTGGTAGGAAATTCTCAGATATTCCATGCAGCAATATCTTCACTGATATGTCCCCTAAAGCAAGAGACATAAAGGAAAGGATAAACAAATTGGGCCCCATCAAATTAAAAATCTTCTGCGTGGCCAAAGGAAACAGCATTAAAATGAAAAGAGAACCAAATACATGGGAAAACATATCTGCCAATGATACTTTGGACAATGGTTTGATCTTCAAAATATATAAAAAACTCTCATGACTCCACTCCAGGAAGACAAAAAAACCAATTAAAACATGGGCAAATTCTTGAACAGACACTTCTCTAAGGAGGACATACAGAGGGCCCAGAGACATATAAAAAGATGCTCAGCATCATCAGAGAGATGCAAATTAAAACCACAATAAGAGCCCTGGCTGGTGTAGCTCAGTAGATTGAGCGCGGGCTGGGAACCAGAGGGACCCAGTTCGATTCCCGGTCAGGGCACATGCCTGGGTTGCGGGCCAGGTCCCCTGTGAGGGCCATGTGAGAGGCAACCATACATTGCTGTTTCTCTCCCTCTCTGTCTCCCTCCCTTCTCCTCTCTCTAAAAAATAAATAAATAAAATCTTAAAAAAAAATAAAATAAAACCACAATAAGAGACCACTTCACACTGGTCAGAATGGCCATCATAAACAAATCAACACTCATGTGTCAGAGAAGATGCCAAAAAAAGGGAACCCCAGTGTAGTGTTGGTGGGAATGCAAACTGGTACAGCTACTGTGGAAAACAATATGGAATTTCTTCAGAAAATTAAAAATGGAGCTGCCATTTGACCCAGCAATTCCACTGCTGTGATTATATTCTAAGAACCCTGAAACACCAATCCAAAAGAACCCATGCACCCCAATGTTCATAGCATTACAATTTATAATAGGCAAGATTGGAAACAACCTGAGTGCCCATCAGTAAATGGGTGGGTAAAAAAAAAAAAAAAACATGGTATATTTAGAGGATGGAATACTATGCAGCAGAGAGAAAGAAAGAGCTCCTACCCTTTGTGACAGCATGGATAGACCTGGAGTGCATTATGCTGAGTGAAATAAGCCAGGTGGTAAGGGACAAATACCATATGATATCACCTTTAACTGGAACATAATCAACAAAAGAAAAAAGCAAGCAAAATATAACCAGAGACATTGAAATTACGAACAATCTAACAATAGCCAGATTGGAGGGGGAGAAGACAATGGGGGGAAGGGTTTTCAGGAACTACTCTAAAAGATGCATGGAAAAAACTAAGGGGGAGTGTAGAAGCTAGGGAGGGAGGTGGTTTGGCTGGGGTGGGGGGAAATGGTGGTGGTGGGGAATACAGACAAGTATAATTGAACAAAAATAAAATAATTAAAAAAAAAACAATGCAATGGTAACTACCCTACACACAACAAGTTAGCAAAGTTTATTTCAAGTGTAGTGAGAACACAGGTATTTTAATAGCTGGGTTAAAGGATGTGAAATCACCCTTGACCAGAGATTTCTTTTTGAGGTTCTGGACAGGCGAGAAATACTACAGTGTGGAATGGAGAAGTTGTAACTAGAGAGAAAACCAAATGTGAAATGAGAACATTGCAAGGAAAGAAAAAGGTAAGATGGAGCCCTGGCTGGTGTAGCTCAGTGGATTGAGCGCGGGCTGGGAACCAGAGGGTCCCGGTTCGATTCCCAGTCAGGGCACATGCCTGGGTTGCGGGCCGGGTCCCCAGTGAGGGCCATGTGAGAGGCAACCATACATTGCTGTTTCTCTCCTTCTCTGTCTCCCTCCCTTCCTCTTTCTAAAATAAATAAAAGAAAAAAAAGAAAAAGGTAAGATGGGCGAAGAGAAAGGAGGGGCAAAATATGTGGATTGAAATACACTATAGTGTAATATCTAGTGACTTATTATGTATAAATTCGCTGCACAAGAAATGAATGTTATAAAGCTATGCAGGAAAGAAAATATCGCATGTCATGAAGGAGACCACGGTGGCTTTTATATCGTAATTTACTACCATCTTTTTTTTCTTTCTGGATCTGCCTCTGGTGATGTCAGATGTTGACCCCCGTATGATCTTAAGCAGCCTGTGTGATACTTCCAGTGATCTGCTGTCACTGGCTGTCTCTTTCAATTGTTAATTTGGTCACTCTGCACTTGGAAGTCAGGTTTAAGCACGATAAGGTAGAGCCAAATCCCTCCTGTGGTAGGGGCTATTGTTTCTCCTCAGGGTAGTTGCTGCTCAGAGGAGAGTGGTCTACCTGAGCAGGATGATTGCTGCATATGGGGGTTGGCTCAGCACCAGAACCCCGTGGCTACTTTCTCAGTTCTCTCCCCAAAGCTTCCTTCCTCAGTCTCTCCTCAAGCCTCTCTAGTCTACCCTGCCCCTCTTTTGCCAGTGATCTACTATCTCTGGCTGTCTCCTTAGGTTGTTTATCTCGTCACTAGAACTCAGAAGTCAAGCTTAAATACTAAAGGGCCAGGACAGAGACTCGCTTGGTATGGGGTTATTGTTTCCCCTCAGGCTGCTGCTGCTCAGAGGGGAGTGGTCTCCCTGGACATAAAGGCTGCTGCCATCTGGGGGATGACTCAGCCGCAGGATCCTTGATCCTGGCTGCTACTTTCTCAGTTCTCTCCCCAAGGCTTCCTTCTCCAGTCTCTCCTCAGGCATCTCCAGACCACTCTGCCTTAGCCTTTGCCTGAGTCCAGGGTAAGTGGATGCAAATGAAAATTTGTGTGTTGACCCTTTAAACATCCTTTGTGTCTCCAACTGTCTGTCTCTGGCAGAGAGCAATCCTGCTGCTCTTTCCACTGGTTGTAATCTGTGTACTTTTGGGGCTCTTGTGTTCTAGGCTGGGAATCCTACCTTAGGGTTTAGACCCCAATCTTCTTTGGAGGATCCAACAGGCCCCTTAATTATGCCACCAGCACTTGGTACTGCTACCTGTGGGTGCCCAGCGCACTCCTTACCAGACTGGTTGTGCTAAAGCTGGTTCTGTATGTCCAAAGTTACATGCTTCTCTCTGGCATGAATTTGTATATTTTATGACAATGACAATTTTCCAAATGCACCATCTTTGACCCCTCACTATGTCAGTCTCTGTTAGCTTCCTGCTGGTTTCCCTAAACTAAATATTCCAGGACTTATGGCTGAAACTTCACCTTTGAGCTCATTAACATGCCCAAATCCCTACCTGGTTCTTTGGTCTTTAAATTGTTTCTTTCTCATTGCTGTCAGTGGCTGTTACACACACTATTCTTGGTTTCCTCATGGTACTTAACATGTGTTCTTTCACAAGAATTGCAAAAATTCTTGGGTGGGAATGGCCTTGGCTTCTTCTACCTTTTTGTCTCAAACAAACTCAACTTCATCATTACTTGTTTTTATCTTTGATTTCATAGGAAAGAGCAGCCCTCTTCCCAAGCCTGTCTCCTGGCACCTAGTCCCTTCCTTTAGATCTCAACGTTTAAATATTTCCCTCTTCCTTGGGTCATAGTCAAAATCTACCTTCTTGCCATGTTTGTTTCTTAATTTTTCTACCAATACACATATTCATTTGTAAAGAAAATCTCCCACTCCATCTCACATCACCAATAAACTCTATCTCTTGCCTTCTTAGTCAGTCATCTTAAAATTGTGACTGCTTCCTCACCTCCCCTAAACCTTTTAATACAGGGAGAATTTGGCTTCTGTCTTTACTTTTATGTGAACTGCTTTTACTAAGTTTGATATTTTCTTCTAATTGCTACAGCCACTGGTTGGTTTTGGTTTCTGTCTATTTGACATCTCTGCTGAATTTGCTTATTGAGAAATGTGCCTTGAAATTCTTCTCTTTCATTTTCTCGTTCAACTTAAGCATAATACTCATGTTTTTGAAATGTATCATTAGATTATATCACTAACTTCTCTTCTTTCATTTACTCCTAAGGCACAGTATTTCTTTCTTTTTTTAAATTACTTTATTGTTGTTCAATTACAGTTATTTGCATCCTCTCCACTCCCCTCCCCCCTCCCCCAGCCCCCACCTTCCCCCCAGCCTCCCCCTTCCCCCTTAGTTCCTTCCATGTGTCCTCTACAATGATTCCTGGAAACACTTCTCCCCATTGTCCCCTCCCCACTCCCCCTTGGCTATTGATTGACTGTTCTTAATTTCAATGTCTCTGTTTATGTTTTTCTTGCTTTCTGTTTTTGTTGATTATGATCCAGTTAAAGGTGAGATCATATGGTATTTGTCCCT
This sequence comes from Micronycteris hirsuta, assembly GCA_004026765.1. Taxonomy (NCBI): domain Eukaryota; kingdom Metazoa; phylum Chordata; class Mammalia; order Chiroptera; family Phyllostomidae; genus Micronycteris; species Micronycteris hirsuta. The sequence continues at coordinate 27,301 of PVJI01021305.1, forward strand.
CACCGCCTGGCTTACTTCACTTAGCA